>WHPZ01587039.1:0-16396 GCA_016617965.1 Macrosiphum rosae | reverse complement strand
ATTCAACGACTTAAAACCAGCAATTTCATTTTATGAAGAAGATTTGGTTATAGAAAATTACAAATTACTTGAAAATGAATTTGAATTTTGGAAACAAAAATGGTCTAGTGAAAAAAATTGTATTCCAAAAAATCCCTTGGGTACATTACCAAAGTGTCCAGAAGAGCTGTTTCCAAACATAAATGTTTTTTATCTATATTACCAGTATCAACTGCATCAGTCGAAAGAAGTTTTTCTACTTTAAAAAGAATAAAGCCTTATTTAAGGAACTCTACAGGTGAGACAAAACTAAATGGTTTAGCACTGATGAACATTCACAAAGATCTCCATATTGATTCTGAAGTAATTATTAATATGTTTGCTTCAAAAAAAGAAAGAAGATTGGATTTTAAATTATAAACAGTTGTTTAATTATTTATTTATTTGGTTATTTTTTTTTATTATTATTGTTATTATTATTATTATCAAAGTTGGTAAAATCTGAACTTTTAGTAATGATTACAAGTATTTAATTGACTTCATTTATACCTATAGTTCTCATCTATATGAGTAAATTGAAAAAAAAAATGAAAAAAAAATTATAGGTATTAAAATATAATTTTTTTTAAAATCCTGTAGTACCTTAGCCCTAGCAAATATTATAGCCCCCCTCCCCAACGAAAAAATATCCTGACTACGGCACTGAGATGAAGTAATGGAGTCCCAAATAATATGATTGTTATTAATTATTAATAATAATAATAAATTATTTTAATCTAAAATTATAATATATTTCAAAGTTTCAACCGTTTCTTTAATGTTATAGGTATAATTCGTTAAAGCACGATTGAGATATGTGACGTTGCCACATTCATGTTGCCGACATTTTATAACAAATAATAAAATAATAATAAATAATAAAATATTCATACTTGCAAGTTGCAGGTTACTGTCAATCTTGAAGTTAAAATTGATAATAATAAGAAATTAAATTGATATACCTTGGGTATCTGTTTCCAAGTTTGCTTAGATATAAATGATATACCTAGATAATAATAGTAGAGATTCCATATTCGTATACGATTTGAATATTGGTCGAAGGCTTTTATGTTAAATTCTAGTTTTTTAAAATTTATTTGACGGATTGTAATATTTGTAATTGTGTGGTTTTATGTTGAATTTAATTAATCCTATTCAACTTTTCTGTTTGTGTTACGAGCGTCGAGCAATACCCTAACGGCCAAACGGCTCCATGAAAGTTAAGGTGAGGTGAATAAAACTGAGAATTATATGTTTTGCGATAAGAGATTTCAGTACCTATTCAGTTACATTGTTAATTTTACAAAATTAAATAAAACACAACATGAACTAAACATGAAAGTACTTTGAAAATAAAATAATTGTTTGTTTGGCGAATTAAATTCAGCCCAAATAGTCGGCGGAAATTGGCAGTGATTTTCAATATAGCTGTGTAGATTAAAATATGTAGTCAGAAAATATAGAATTGTCGTCATGTGGACAAATTGGTATTAATTCGTGAAATGCATCAAATACCTAATACTTGTTAATACTATTTCGGCAATGTGAATGTGACAACGTCGCATAAAATATATTTTATGCTCAATCGTGCTTTAAGCCTTTACCGAAGCGTATATGATGATGAATGATGTGCATTTTCTGTAAAAGGTCAGCACCAACCGTAGTATATATCAAGCGTGTTGTTTAAAGGCTCTGAAAAACTGAACGCGTTATAACGCCCGGTTAAAGCGGTAAATGGATCGTCAGCGTGGTGCTTTGGTGAGCGTGAATAACGCCGCGTTGTAACAAATTACAAAATCACGTGACGTGAAAATAACGCTTTCCGTTTGACAGAGCCTTAATAATCTCACCTTTCTCAGGTAAGTCTGCAAGTCACCCAACTGACAGTACTCGACGACCAGCATGCATCGTCGGTTGGCATCCAGACAACATCCGATCATGGACACAATGTTCGGATGCTTGCCTACCTTCTGCATGAGCAGTATCTCACGTAAAAACTCGTCCAAATCTCGGCTGCTGGGTCGGTCCCGGAGTGACTTGACGGCCACCGAACACATACGGCCATCGGCCGTCTTCAGCGTGCCCTTCCTGACCACGCCGAAGTGGCCGTGACCCAGGAACACGTCGGACACGGTGATCGCGTCATCGTCCAGCAACACGTCCAAGTCGTCTAGCCCTTTGAGCACGGTCATGTCATAACCGTCCGCCGACGCACCGCCCTTATTGTTACCGCAATCCGAGCCGGCCACCGCGCGCCGGTGCAAGCGCCGTCCAACGACTAACGCCGCGCTGAACACCAACAAACCGAGCAGCGTGACCGTCGTCCACGGCGGATAGAACAATAATTGGGGCGGGCTCGTGGTGGAATCGGTCCCGTTGATGCTGCGCTGCAGAAACACCACAAAAAAATGGCTTTTGCCGATGCGTGAAAATGCCTGCACGCTCGTAAAGCACCTGTCGCCAAGTGGTATGTCGTAGAACGACGCCACGTACTCAGAGACGCCCGATGCATTCTTCACAGTGTTCGGTGACGCAATTATGTAGTCCTTGCCTGACACGTTCTTTGCTTCTTTGTCCAACTTGACCGTGAAGTAGTCTACGCCCCGGCCATCAGTGTTTGGACTTTTCCAGCTCACCTGGGCGTCATATCTGCCCTTATGAGTGCTCCGCACTGACGGCTTGTCGGACAGCTTAATGTCGTACGGTTCCCCCGGAGCTATAATAATATAGTATGATAAATTGATACAGTATTGTATTGGGTTGACGGTTTTTTCGGTAACCAGTTAACCGGTGAGTTTAAAATTACTTGTAATCTGAATATACCTATCTACATTTTGAAATTTTGAATTCTGAAATTATAGGTAGGATATTTATAAAAATTATTGAATAGAAAATGGTGGTTAAAAAACCACATAGTGACTTATAACATTGGGGAAAATCCTGAAAATTCTAATAGGTACGATATGAAATATAGTTCTCTCAAAATTGAGCTTTGCATCCGTCATTGATTAAAAATTAACCATAATAATTAATAAATACCTAATTATAGGAATACCTACCTTATGTCAAAAACTGCAAAATAAAAATTAATTAGGTATTTAAGAATAGATTCGTACCTATTTGTTACTATATAGTTGAAAATGAAACATACTAGTATTTTTAGATACCTAGCTATCAAAGTACATCGTCACAAAAAATATTATCCTGTACAACATGTTGTAATGTTGTTGTCTGCCTATTATACCTAGTATTATGTATAAACTTGTCAAATGTCTGTACTTACGACACGAGTTCAAATTGAAATTGTTGAATTCGATACACACCGGCGTTGAGAATACAAATTCTACCTTTGTGCCGGAGATGATGATTGACGACTTTTTTTTGAACTTATAGTACGGCTGTATTGCGAGCGTGTACGCCCTGTCCGGAATCAAAGCGTTTAATGTGTAAGCGTACGACTCTTTGACGTCCACATAACGAGTTGCCAACCCTTCGGATACACAGTTCGAGTGGTAAATGATTTTGTAGTGACAATTCATATCTATAATAATTTCAATAAAACTCGTATATAATGTATAGGTATATTATATTAGGTACCTATATATTATGTATGTATTGCAATATATCATTGTTTCACGGACGAAGTCTCGGTTTATACAGCTAGTAGTTAGTACTATATTACATAACTATAATATATGTACTCGTTATTATGTCTAGTGTGACAACTGACAGTGTATATTATAAAATATATCCATTATCATTATGAATTTTAAAAATTTCTTTATTAGGTCTAAGCCTTAGGCTTGAGGTAATTCACCTGTAAGGTTGGTAGGGTTGGGAAGGTTGGTACTGTTGGTTAGGAAGACGTGTATGTGTAGCAAGGTTTTTGAGCACTACGAACCCGGGTGGTCACCCATCCGAGAACTAGTGGCAGCGGCCGTTCCTTAATCTCAATCACGTGACGTGATTGATTTCAACCACTGCGCCACACTCATTTATTATTAGGTCGTGTACAGTAGGTTTTTGTAAACGACCCATATTATAGCTTATAAGTTATGTTATATTATTTATATATGTTATACGAATATGTACCATTAGACGGCGTCCAGGTGAGTGACGTGTTTAGTGTAGAATCGTTCGTCACTGTAAAATTGGAAATGTTGATCGTGTGCACCAATCCTTTATTTTGTCCAACGTCCAACGTCTTGTGGACTTGCGTATCCGCTGCGTGATACGTAGTGCCGTTGATCAACTTCCGGAATCTAGAAGCGTACTCGGTGTTCGGCTTTAGACTGTTGAATCGAATGTTTGTCAAATTCGCCTGGTACACACATAATATATATATATATAAATATGTATGTTATTTTGCCTACAATGCACAGATATCTATATAGTTAGTATAGATATTTGTGCTACAATGGTGTGAAACTGTGTCGTTATTTGTGATACCTACTATATAATATATATTAATAATTATTTTTATTTGTCAACCGTTTCTATTAACCATTAGGTACTGATCATGCCTAAATTTGAGTGGTTCTTTGAAAATAAAATGAAAAAACTATGATCTATTGTGTAAAATATAAAATGAAAAAACGCAGGAAAAAACTTCGTTTCCCCTCTTCACAAGATAGGTTGGTAAGAAATTTAGAATAAAGAATTCAATAATTCTTAAATTGTCATGTAAGTATAACAAGTCCAGTCGATAAAGAAAAGTGACTTTTGCACCAAAAAGCCTGCAGACAAAACTGGAGGAATTTGGTTTAATAGGGTTTAATTTTGTAAACGGATTATGATTGATTAAAAAGTTTACTAGGTTTCCGTAAAGGTGATTTTTAATATTCCAATTACTATTATTGTCATAATCAAGCCAAGATTAAGGATTAATTGGGTCCCGTTGTAAAATCCCAATGCACCTTTTTCACCAATAAAAGACACTTTGGCAACACCACCATGGCACCATATCAATGAACAATATCCCCATTCCAAGGAAAAACTACATCAAAATATTAGGAGTACTCTTCGATTCAAGAAACTCAAGTCCATACGAAAGGCCTCGCTTATAAGAATGAATACCCTAAAATGTCTAGCACACAAGTCATGGGGAAATCACTCTTCTAGTTATTACAAATATATAAAGCACTCATTCTATCTAAGCTCGAATATAATTCTTTCCTATTTATAAATGCTAAGACATCAGCACTCAAAATGATCGATACTGTACACAACACTGGGCTAAGGCTTGTCACCGGAGCATATCGCTCCAGCCCTATACCCAGCCTTACTTGACATCAGGAGAGTACATAGCTCCATGTTACTAGCAACTAGACGCTCCCAAAATAACCTCAAGGTATAGAAACAGATGATCACAGATGCCCTAAAAGACATCCCATTCTCATATCTGGACATTATCAAAAACTAAAACACACAGTCACCCCCTTGGTTATTAAAAAACTACGTCAACAGTGAACTAAGTAAATTCTCGAAGAAAGACACCTTGCCCGTAATTTATAATCAACAACTTCATTCAATCATCGCCGACTTCCAAAATATCAACTCAACCAACTAGTTTGGTACAAACTTATACCAAAATATTCAGTAACGGCTCCAAAATGGAAAATGGAGTCTGAGCAGCGGTAGTACTTCATGATCACGTGGCCATGCTGAGACTTCCAAACTTTAGCTCAATTTACACTGCTGAGGCAAAGGCAATTTATTTTGCATCATTAAAACAAGACTGATACACAATGCAGTAATCTTAAGTGACTCACTAAGCACATTAAGAAGTATCGACAACCTCTCCAATCCAAACGAGATCACCAGGAAAATACAGAATCAACTCTACGACCTCACACAGTCTGGCTACTCAATCACCTTGTTTTGGATTCCTAGCCACAACCAAATCTCGGGAAACGATTAAACGAAAGAGCTGACGAAATAGCTCGTCAAGCAATAACCTCTTCTGACGCTATTAGACTTAATTGTTTTGCCCTCAACTACGCCACACCTATAACGAAAACAATCTCAAACAATATATGGCTACAGGAATGGAAACAAGGCGCCTTAAAACTTAATGAAATAAAAAATACCATCCACACATGACCTTCAACACAGGACTTCTCAAGAAAGAAGGAAACTACAATAAATAGAATGCGTATAGGACACCCGTCGCCAACACACCAGTACCTGATGAAGAAGGAAAACCCACCCATATGCACCAGCTGCGGTACACGCCTTGCAATTAAGCATATTGTATCCGAATTCCGCTCTTTTGAAACGGAAAAACGTGAAGCAGGGGTATCAAATATCATATCAGAAGCCTTCCACTCAGAAAACATTAGTCGCATGATGACCTTTTTAATTGAGACCAACCTTATAAATTGTGTTTAACCTGCAATGCGAATTTGCAAGTGTGAATTATTGCTATATGTTACGCACTATTTTCCTATCACGTGCAGCGCGCCTACTAAACGTACAATACATATTATTACTCAAGACTCAACAAACTCGAGTTACAGCATTTGTGAAATCTGTGATTACTGATTAGTGATTACTACGTAAAATTTCTTTCACTACTAGTTCTCGCCTCTGTTGATTATTTATTATATATTTGTCTTGTACTGTTTTAATAATATTATGATGGCAAAAAAAAGTTAAGTGGACATCCAGACCGTAAACAAACTTTGTTAAAAGACAAAAAATCACTTATGTTATTAACAAATTCAGAAAAATTCAAGACATGTTTCAAAAAATATTATATTCATTTGTATAGTTTATAGGTAATATATATAGTAGTTGTATTAACTTTATTTTTATTTTGTTCATATTAATAATATATTAATGTGATCCATGAAGTACCTAGGTACATATATAAATATGTAAAAAAAAACAACCTATACGATATATTATAAGCAGGGCTTAAGCAGCATACACTCAATTGTATCTTTGTGGTGGGGGAGGAGGAGGAGGAGGATTAGTAAAATGATTAAACAATATTTTTAAATAACATCATACATTATTGTAAAACAAATATTCTTTTCTTTGCTAAAAATCTAAAAGGTTCATGAGGATTTATTTCCCGTGGTAAGCCCCTTACGGGGGTGCCAAATTTTTTTTACACCTTGGCGCAAAATGTCTAAATGCGGCACTGGCCTCCATCATCATATTATTATAGTATTTTGATTCATTATCTTATAAATCAACTCATTTTGTTGCTAGAATATATAAACTTACAATTTACTGCGGTACATGATGGGTTTTATACATCGTGGTATATAGTCCTATACTATACCTACATAAACATTAAATATATTTAATTTATAATTTTTAAAAATACCTCTAATATTAAATGCGTGTCCATAGTATCGTGAGATATTAATTCCACAACTATTTTAACACCGTCAATTTTATTCTTCGTAGTCCAAACGTAAGTTAATGAATCAACTTCACGGCATAAAATACGTACATTGTCTAATATATTTATGTCATCTGGAATATACATTTTATTTTATAGTAAAATTAATAATTTTATATAGGTAGGTATAGAGTTAGAGTATAGACTGAGTACGTAACTGTTTTATTATATTCTCAATTCCGAAAAGTATTCATTTTTCTGAACTTTTATTTTTGAAAAATGTAATTTTGTAGGTATGGAATTTTAACATTTTTTTCAACCTTATTAGTTATTATACATCATAACTCACAAGGTAACTATACTATAATATAATACCTACCTATCAATTTTGAATGGTATTTAATCAACAATTTTTTTCATGATCTGAAGCAGAGTCCCAATATAAAAGAATTTAAAAAATGAAAGTAGATGTTATAGGTAGGTAAGTATACTATATAAACATTGGATATTGAACGAACAATATTCTTTATTAATAATAACTTAATGTTTAGTTGAGCGAGGAGCGGTGTGAAATGGAATGGGATAACTAAAAAACTTGTATTTTACTACTTTATTTGTCTGAACTTTGGATGCTTAAATGTGTTATACTGCTAAAGTATTATTATGTTCATACATTAATCTTCATTTTTATTAGATGAAGATATATTAATTAATATAATTTATAAATACCTATATTCAGCTGTGTACTGTTGCATGTGATATTTGCCTGAAAAAAAAAATACCTTTTGTATTATAGGTACCTATCATTATTTTTCACAATAAAAAGTGGTACCTAGGTACATTTTTATTTAGTAATTTATAGTATATCCAGTGGCTTGCTCAGGAGTGGGGGGAGATTAGGTGTTGTATCTCCCTCCCATTGTCGCAAAAATACCCTTATTTGTGTCTTTGGTATTACCAACAGAATTTATTTAAATGTATTATTATTTATTACTTACAACTCCCCCCAACCACTATTGACAATTCCTGAGAACGCCAATTAATCTACCTACATACTATATTATATACAATTAAAATCTATCTATTTAATTTAATTTACCTTTTATTGAAATAATATTATATATTACATAAAATATGAGTATTAATAGGAAAATAAATACTAATGATATCGGACTATCGGAGGAACGTGCCTTGACCTTCAAACTACTTATTGTATTTTTATGAATTTACGATATTTGTATAGAAAGATAATAATTTTATTTTAAAAACTTAACCTAAATGTCATAAAATATAATAGGAGTACGTACATTTGTCATTTAGATAGTTTGAACTTTCCTCCTTGCTTTCAAAATCTCCAACGAGACTTTAAAAACTCATTATATAAAAAAAATTCTAACAAAACCATAAAAACTTAAGGTTCTTACTGATTTCAGAAATTAATTTAATAGGAATATTTCTAAGCTTTTACCAAAACATATAGAAATCTGACTCTAATAATATTGGGTCAAGATTCAAGATTTTCAAAAAGTCAATCATAGCTAGGAGTTATGAAGTACATCAATACTTTATGGATGTCACGGTTTTAAAATAGATAGCTAATGATAGAGAAATGAGAAATTGTTAGAAAATTGAAGGCTAAGAAAAAAAAAATCCTCAACCGTTTACATAGAAAAATATCCTTAAATAAGTGAAAAATTATAATTTTTACTAGAGATATGGCATATGGGTGTGATTATAAGTATCAGAGCATTTTAAAATATGAATTTTAATATTAATAGACAATAGTATACAATTAAATGTTAAGAATTATATAAAACTATTGCAATGTGTATGATCGGCATATGATGTGTGCTAAAGTACATTTTATATAAATGTATATACCTATAACACTCAAACGGGAAATAAAATCGGTATGCGATAAATTTAAATACAATAATAATCACCACAATAATAATGACATTATTTTTTTTGAATATTATTCAAATTTTTTTTTAAATCTAGTATTTGAGAAAAATGACCTAACTTTGCACAAAAACTACAAAATATTGACCTAAAATATATAAAAATTTGATGTGTTAAAATGTAAAAAAATTATGTTAAAAAACAAAAAATGCATTTATAGCTAAAAATGCCTAAAAATGCAAAATAAAATAAATATTTATTATTCTGAATCAATTAAGCATGAAACTAATTTTTAACTAAGATAGCAATATAGGATCAAAGGAAAAACAATGCAAAAGTTAATCATTGGATTGTTTTAATGGTACCTACAATACAAAATACTGTTGCAGACTTGTAGATTATTGATATTATGCATTGCATATAATATTATTATGTGTAGATAATAAATTGTGACAGTGAAATCAATCCATTATGCATTTCTAAAAATATCGATTAGATAGATATAATATGATATTATATTGATATGTATATACCAATACATACGCTCTATTGCCTGATGCCTATAGTGTAATGTTAAATGTTTTATTTTTCTATATTGCAATAAGCGCATGTAGCCAAGGTACTATTATGTAATACAGATATGAATTTTAAATTTGTTTATTTGAAATTCAAATTTAGATACAAGTCAATTCAAAGAAAATTCGATTAACATTATGCTTTTTAGTAGGTATCTACCTATGAGCTATATTATAAAACTAGAATAAACTACTGAATACGTATAATTTGTAGGTAATGGTATATAGGTACCGACTATAATATTACTAGCAATATAATATAACTTATAGTCTATAGAAGTACCTGATTTAAAACTATTTGTAAAAAATTATAATTTATTAAGCATAATATGCTTTTAAATAAGTGAACAGTGTAGGTACCTACATAACGCAGTTTAGGTATTGTCGGTATATATTATTACCTATAGCATTGAGTATAGATACTCATATAGATATTAGTTATAAAAGCTAAGGCGTATATAAATACGTTAAGGAGCAATTTTTTTCTATACTTTGAAGTTCGAGGCCAACTGATAACATACTCATTTTTTCCAATAATAAAATACTCATAATAGCTTGTAAATACATATTATGAATGAACGTAATTAACATATATATTCACTGTCGTATGGCTGATACACATACAATATTTAGTTTCCATACTAATCACTATAACATACAAATATACAATATAATATTTAATCAATATTGATAATATTTGGTAAAGTTGTCGTTAAATAAATCAGTCTTTGAAATATAAATAATAAAAAAATGTACCAAGGTACATATTGGTGCTTAAAAATGAGCAACAATAATTAATCATAACAATTAGGTATTATAAATTATGAAAAAAATTATGTTTATATTTATAAATTCTTAGGTGTCCCAGACTTAAGTTCATCTAAATGATATGTTCGTGTATTAAATGATATCGAATTACCTATACATAATATATATTTACATGCCGTGCTAAAACCATGTTATCGCAACGAAAAGTGTTGCGACTTAATACTTAGGTATCAACCTAAAGTGTAGGTACCTTGGTAAGTACCTATTTAGTATTTACGACAAATTGTACAGTGACCAATTTATTGTCTTTAAAACTTATTGTGTTTAAACTCAACACAACTATGTTATCACACTGTCGCAGTGTCGCTTTAATATATATCATACATCATATATTATTATGTCACTACACCTACTATAGACTTAAGAGCAATCGTGGGTCTAGAATCAAAAGGTTCTAAATCGTTTTTATAAAATTGTCCAGGAGAACAATTTTAAGATTTGCGTTCAAATATTTTACTCCTTGAACAACATTTTTTGAAAATTAAAGTTCTAAGGCATGTAGAAACTTGTATAGCTTAATTCACAACATTATAATAACAATTGTCTGTATTTGGTTGACAAATTAATAAAATACAAACTATAAAATGTTGAGTATGAAAAAAAATATATTTAATTAGTACTTTTTCATTCTTATTTATTGTTTTTATTATTGTTAGCTGAATCCTTTTCAGAATAATGATTTCTCATTGTTACCAATCTTCTATCAAGAAACAATGTTATAATTATGAAACATCGAAATCTGTATCATAAAATTCTGTTGCATATTGATAAATGTAATAATTATTAAGATTATTATTGGTAGTGATTAATGTAATTAGAACGTTTTCATACTAACATATTGTTAATAATTTGGTTCCATTAACCAAGCGTTTTCAATTTGATTAAATTGTGTTTATATTTTATAATTTAATTTTTGAACTCATTTAAAAAATATACTACTCCTGTCGGCTGTCACACCAGTATGGTGTCAGTATGATCATAGTAACAACTAACATTTGATATTTATAAAGCTGGTAGCAAGTATAATATGCCTGTACAAAATTGAATTAGTCACGCCAATGTGGCGAATACTAATAGCTGGAAACTGATTCAGGTTTCAAAATTCAGTATCGAAAAATTATTAAAATACTTATTACACATGGGTACCTACGTCCCAATATCTGTTGTGACTTGTGTAATGTACGTACCTATAGGTATTGTATAAATATAAGTTAAGAATAACACATTTGCAGCATACAGAACTGCACAAGTTATAACAAAAACTAAACCTAACTTTTTATTTATTCATACTATAGGTATATTATATTCTGCGATCTACCTAGCATCATCATCACACTCTAAATTTCAAGGTGTATCACTATCACAGAATCCACCTTGACCATGGAATAACTGCCACTGAGCCACTGTATCTAATATTCTAATTAAATTATATAGCTCACGATCTAATTAGTTAATAGTTACGATTAGACATTACAATAAACGAATAAAGCGAATGACTTGGGATTAAACCTAAGGTTAAGGTTGAAAATAATAATTGATTTAATTCAATTTATAACGGAGATTAATGAATCTCGACGGAATAATCATTATTGAGAAGGGTGCATTATTAATGTTCAGAAAATGTGGTCATAGGCATATAACTATGGTGTTTTGGTGTTTCATACAATAGTTTTAATCAATTTTTTAAGTGAGTATTTTGAAAAAAAAAATTACAATGGTTTTAGGTACAATAGTGGCTATAAATATTTAAATTTAATTAATTTAAGTACAAACTCAGTGTTATTAAGTAAACAATAATCATAATATTTATATTAGATTATTAGGAAGATGGAAAATATAAAGATTCTAATTTTTGAGCGTAGCAAGAAATCATTTTTTTGTTATAACTATATAGTACAATATACATTGGCCTATTGAAGATATTTTTGGCCTTCCTTGTTAGCATACTTTTAAAAAGTTGAAATGACGCCCCTAGCTTCTGCCCCCCCCCCCACCCCATGTTAAAATATCTTTAGAATATATTATTTTATTAAAATATTATATAGTGTCATAATATATATTTTTTTCTCACCCACTTTCCTACATTTGATGTGGCTACATATTATAACTAGGTGTATTATTTACCTATTACTAAAATGAAAAATATTTTTATAAAAATAAATTACAACATTTAGGTACTTATATATATTACCTATATTATAATTGTAACAGTCGATTCGTAATTGGAAATTTATAAAAATACACTACTATCGAGTATCAACTATATTAGTATATTCTTGACAAATTGAAATGTTATTAGTAATATAATATTATAGATACCTATTGTAATTAATAATTTGTAATACTTTTATTAAACCTATATTATGTTCTGTGGATGGATCTGATTATCTACTGTGGATAACATGTGAACAATGAATTGTTTTTTCAACTTTATAAAAAAATTTCTTCTAACTTTACTGTATTAGAAGATTAGATAATTAATAAAGGATTTAATATATCAATTAAAATACACATTTTTGGTAAGTCACCCCCAAATTGCGCCTATGCTTAGTAGCATTGTAACAAAGTATAATAAAGTATTAAATCGGGTGGTTAACATATACCTAGGTACCTACCAACCTACTATTTACTACGGAGTACGGCTATTACCTATCTAATACATTGATTGTAAAAATGTTAATTACAGGATAAGAAGGTACTTACAATTTTAATTGCTTTCAGATTGCGACAAAATTCATCTTCGTTCCAAAAATTTTGGATTGCGGCAGCCGCAGTTAGGGCTACGCAATATAAGTATAGACACATCAATGCATACATACCGAATGGAAAAATCTGACATTAAAAATCCTAAACTGCGCTGCCGATCTCTCATATTATGTAAATCAGGCGATATTCAAATATCTGTGTAAGTGTATACAACAATGAAATACGACACTGTACACAAGAATTTATTTAAAATAATGGATACATTATAAGGGTAATGTTTTTAGATTATGGAAATAAAAAACTATTTATACATGATGTATATAATATTTTATTTCATTTTCATAATTTGATAGATATATATTATACCTATATGGCTATATGGCTATGTAGATTGTAGGTAGGTAATAGTTTCACAATTCATTCTATTTTTTATTAGGTAGCTGTGTCTGTTCGTTGTTATAGTGTAAACACTTTTTTTCGAAGAAGATTTAATGTGGTTAAAGTTTCATAATAAGGGTACCAATATTAATTATTATATATAATATCTAGTACACTTCTATACATCATAAATGTCTAAAAACTTTTTGTATCTCGAGACCAATACTATCCTTGTATATATTTTTTTATTCAAGTATAGTTTTTAGTACTTTTATTTTAATTTTGATATACAAATTAATTTGAACTTTTTGTACAATTTAAGATTGGGCGTTATATATTATTATAATTTATACATAATATTATTATTTAATACATTCTACATACAATATTCATTATTCAGTATAATAACTTATAAGAAAACAACTAACAAGTTAGTCTTGTCTTAAAGCCATATTGGCTATTGCCATGTATTATATAGGTACTTACAGTTTTATTTAGTTTATTACAATTAGCTGAATTTATAAGTTTCTATATAGTGGTTTTTAACATCAACAAATATTTAAACAGGAAATTCACTCAATGTGAAAGAAATCAACTAAAAATTATATTTATAGTACCTAGGTACTTGAAATTTACTATGCATTTTAAAACATTAGACAATTATTATAAAAGTCAACAATCTACGTTTTAATTGCTCACAAATCAAGATCGATAGATTTACCTAATTATTAAATTTTTAAATTTGTATTTTATTGATTTTAGCAACCCTGGACAAGTTAATGATAATTGTGAATTCGGTTTAGTTAAGTTGATAGAAAGAAATTTAAAAAGTTTAAAGTTAATAGTTATCCTATTTTTTTTTAATTCAGTTAAGTTAAAAGTTATATGGAAACATACAATTAACTTATTAACTTAAGTTTAGTTATTTATTTTTTTAATAAATAAATAGCCAGTAATATGGTTTAAAATAATAAAAAGTAAATGTTTATACAATAATATGTATTATCAATAATAATTTTAATTATATTTATTATTTCATTATTTATAAATTAACGTAGGTAATTTGGATTTGATTGAAAGTAACTCGTAATTTATTAAGTTTATGTCAACAAAAATCAGTGAATAGGTATTGACATTTTAAAAAGTTAAAAATTAATAAAAAATTATTACTAAAACTAGGTACTATAAAAACTAGGAATACAATTCAAAATAAGAAATTAATAATTAATTCTAGGAAAATGTTCGTAGTCATGCAATTTAAAACGCCTATAAATGGATTATCGTGTTGCATTATATGCAGTTATACCTACATATACATTATATAGGTACATACTCATGCATGTGTCGTAACTATATACAGTGGCGCACACTGGAGGGTAACCTATGATTTTTTTGGTAGAAAGGTGTGTGGACCCTCTAGCCACAAAATATCTACATTATAAAAATTCTACTACGGATAAAAATATTAAAAATAAACTATTGAATAATATACAGGCTATAGCCATTAGCCTATTAGCCAATATAATTAGAGGTAACTGATTCAATATGCCATCACTATTTATTGTTGAGTGTGCGCCACTGACTTTATATAGAGGTAAAACACTGGATTCATTGGCAGTGGCTGAGTGGCTTGATATTAGGGGGGAATAGGGGGAGTGAGGACTGTTGTTTCCGTCTAATATATTTAAATGTCTAAATGGCTGAACGTATATTATAGTCTATTAGTCTATAAGTTATACATTTTAACGTGTTATTTTCTTATAATACATTGACGTTATAATCATAGCGAATATAGCAGCATTGCAGCATAATATTCAGTCGTCTGAAGTCGAGATCCAATCATCGTCCACGGTCGAATTGATGCATCCGAATTCGGATTTCGCAGAGCTACAGACAGCAAAATATGTCCCGACCAAAATTCCGTTGGCGCGTCGTGATTTCATCGGTCCGACGACCAGGAGGTTGTGTTCATGTTCAATGCCAAACATAATAGCGGTGCAGACGAGTTCTGCTGCAGGCGATACACCCGTTGAGATAGGTTTGTTAAACTTACCTAAGGTAGTAAGGTGGCTTTCCATAAATCATAACACATTTTACACGTCAACAGACATTATATTGTATGACAGAATCAGGAATCTTATTTTACAAGTACCTAAATAGTATTAATTAATTTTTCTTATAATAGAACTAAGAAAATAATATAAGTTTCCAAAATCTGAAGTCAGTGGAGGAATGGGCCACTGTTCTACTGTCTACCTAGTGTAATATTATTATTGTTCGCAATTTTTTTAGGATATCTTCTATTTATTTAACCTTAGTAGTTGACCAACCCATCCATTCCAACTCCACTAAAATGCCCTAATATGTAACATAAAAATGCTGCGCGTGGACCTTAATTCGCCTTACACATAATTATAATATATTATTACATATTATAAATTATAATAAGATTCGGGATAATTTTAGCTTTATAACAAAGCTCTGGGAAAGCAATAGTTATTATTAAAAAATATAACATTTTAGCATAGATCACAAATGGAAGAAGTGCCAACTACAGTGGGAAATTTAAAATTCCTCGGAAGTAGCAAGATTTTATAGTCCCAATTTGGCAATAAAAAAAAACTACACTGCAGTT
>WHPZ01587038.1:0-21289 GCA_016617965.1 Macrosiphum rosae | reverse complement strand
TAAGATAGTAAGATATACTCTTGGTCCATGGTTATCACTGCTATATTACTATCTTAAATCGTGGTGTTACCACAGACCTTAAACTTGGTATAATTAACTTAGTTAATAGAGTCTAATCTATGGCGTTACCAGGGGTACGAAACTCCGTGCATTGGCCGAATCAGACGATTGTGGCCTTGAACACGGTCTCTAGGAGCTGCTGGTGTACAGTCAGTGGCATACGTGAAAACCCCGCGTCCCGTATCCCACCTTAGTGCCTACCCCGCGTCCCGTATCCCGCCATAGTCTTGGAACCAATTCTTAATATACAGGTCTAACATCATGTTGGTGCGGGAACCAATTCCATGTTTTTCGTAGGTTCAGACTTCAGAATAGATCATAGGGAACCAATACCCCAATCAGCTGATCGAGTTTCGCTTCTATATTGTTCTGTGGCGTTACCTACATAGTGGTGTTACTGAATAATTATCAAACCACGGCTGGCGACACTGTCTTTCAAACATATGATATATTTATTATTTCCATGTTGTATTGATATCAACCATTGACCTTGGTAATCTATCTATTGGTATCAACCACTATTAACCAATAAAATAAATGAAAATTGTTCGTGAATACTGGATCCTGGTGAATACATAATAACAAATACTTAACAATAATAATATTATTATTTATCGTAATAACAGCTGTAGCTGTGGACAATAACAACAAAAACATTATTGTCGTGAACTTACTACGATATAAGGTATGGACTATGGAAGAGCATTGAGAGTTATTACGTTATAATATTATATAAGGTAAAAACACGGTAATCGTGTTTATAAATTATAAATTATATCTGCCAGCTAGTTAAAGCACCTATTTTCATAATATTACATTGACATAAACTAGGAAAAATTTCGTTAAATTCGATTATATTTACTATTTTACTTCATTTTCGTGACACGTACTTTTCCAGGAAGTTGACTGCCTAGAAGGTGAGTCTTAGCAGTTAGCACTTAATCTCATCCCAATAGTGTACCTATATGACGTTTTCGCGAAGACTTCATCGACTGAGACCGGGAAATTGGGTTCGAAGTTATCCACTTCATACTTCATACTCAGTTATTATTTATATACCCAAGTCCTAAATACGAAACAAATTCCATTTCTTATACGCAGAGCCGAGCTCACGATCTATATCCAATTTTGTGTATCACAAATATTTGTTTTATCGTTAAGGTATAATTGATCATTTTGGTGGTTTCGATTTTTCTGAAAACTGATTTCGACAAAAATACGCTGTGGAATCGTAGCTGATGTAGTAGTACATTTCCGAGTTTTGAGCGTTCTTGAAATGTTCGTCGCAAGGCCGATGACCTTAAAAGGTATATATGTTTTATAATAATATCATCGTCGTATCGAAATTCGAGAGTCCTGATTCATTGATTGCCAGTCCTTTGTCAATTCCTTTGTGACGGCTGAAACGACAACATTTGGTTTTCGTTGTGCCTTGTACACATTCCTGTTCGGTTGTGTGACATTTGAGTTTAATTTTATTAATTTCCCCTCTGGGTTTTTAGTGTTTTTATGAGATTTACATAATATCTACAAAAACCCATACATTTTTTTTTACTGTTCTATTATTTTTATTTTTGTTACTTTCTGAATTTAATTTACCTACTATGTAAGTACTCTGTATGATATTGGTTAATCATTATAAATATACTGTTTTTTTTTCTCTTTTTTCCTGCTCTGTGTGAACAATAATAGGTACTCCTCATTATAAATATACTTAACTTTAAAAATAATTCCGACATAGTAATAAACTAAAAGTAATTTTACCTCGAATTTTACTGTTTTTTTGATTTTTAAAATATATATTTTAAACATGTTCCTCATGTTTGGTGTTCAATCTGATTGTCAATTTGTTAATAATTTTTATTTAACAGTGAAAATTATAAAATAATGTTTTGATTTTTGTTATTTAAACTGATACATATTTTGTATTTCATACATCAATATTGTTAGGGTGATGGTGTATTATGATTAATGTTTTTCTAAAAATACAATGTCTATTCTTATTTTTATTATGTGTGGTATTTGAATGGTTAACTCTTTTTATTGACACTTATTGTACATTTGTACTAGGTACAATAGCCATTATGATCTATTATTGAATTATAATATACCTAATATAGTTAGTTAACATCGAAAAATTCTTCCCGAAGATATAGTGTAATTGAAAATGTCTGTAATAAAATTGTTCAGAAAAATTATAGCCCAAGCATAAAATCTACAAAAATGTGTATTGATCCATTATTCATTATCATATATTGGAGCTTTATAGCGTAGGACAATAATATCTTTAATAATTTTAAAAACACCAGGTTGCAAACTATATGCATAAATATGGGTAATTTAAAATAGATTCATCTGATTAAGGTTATTAGTTGAGTTTGAAAAATTCTAGGTTTACTTGTTTTACAATCATCTAATTTACTAAAACATTTTTGAAATATAATATGCATTTAATTTAAAAAAATTAAATTTTTTTTTTCAGTTATTATATCTCATTAAAAACTTCTTTAAAATGAGTTCAGAAGATACATCCAATAATGATCAAGACAATCAATCAACACCAAATAGACCAATTCCCGGAGCTCGTCAAGAAATGTTATAGTTCAACATAATAGCATTTTTGTTATTGATTATTTTACATCTGTTTTATTATCATTTTCAGCTTAAATAATATAACTGCTGCGTCGCCTCCGAGGTTCTTGTCATTACCTGAAATTATGGTAGCTGCTAAACAATTGGAAGATATTGCTCTTGTTCATGAGATAGCGGTCAATGAAAATTTCAAGTTGGAGCCTCAAGAACATCCAAATAACAGGTAAAATTATTAATCAACTGAACATAGTATTATAAACATAAAATGTGTGTTTCTTGAATATTTATTTAATATATTTTTGAATGTACTTTATTCTGTCAGTTTAATGAAACAAGTCAAAGACACGATGCATAAAGCATTTTGGGAGTTGTTACGTGAACAATTAAACAATGATCCTCCTGTATACTCTCAAGCTATGGTACTTTTATCAGAAATTCAAACAGTATGTAAACATTTTGTTTAGTATTATTATTTTACTAATTCAGTAACTTCATTAATTTAAATAAAAATAAAATTATTATAGAGCTTATCAAGTTTGTTGTTAGACCAACATACTAAATTGAAAGAAGATATTGCTCAAGTTTTAGATGTAGAGGCTATACAAAATCAGATAGACAATGACTCTTTGGATTTTGAAGTAATTTTAAAATAACATAAGCTATGAAGTTATAAATATGGCTTGTCTTAACTTATTTATTTACCTGTTTTCAATAGTATTATACCAAGTTTATACTGAATTTGATGTCAAAAATATGTGCTCCAGTAAGAGACGATTCGATACGCGCTCTAACTCTATTAAATGATCCTGTTGATATATTTAAAGGAATAACAGAGGTAAATTATTAAATTAAGATTCAAATAATTGCTTAAATATTTATAACTTAAATAACTGATAAAATAATATTTGTCTACATATTATTTTATTTGGTTTTGTTTAGTAATTTTAATATCATAAAAGTAATTACAATAATTAATTAAATCAGTAAAATGTTTAAGTGCCTATATGATAGTCTGAATAGCTAATTTAAATGTTAATACCACAGAATTAATGATGAGATTACATATTGATATTAGTAACACAATTTTGTAATTATAATATTAAATTAATTGCATTAATACTGTTGTTGAAAATAGTATTTTAATAGTCAATAAATACAATAATATACAATATATCCTACAAAAAATTGTCATTGACAAATTTCCAATGATGTAGATTGTTCAATACTGTAATGTAAAAAAACATTAGGTGGAAATTATTATATTATATATGAAGATAGAAGATATATAGCATATAAAAGGTAAATTTTCTTATTCAATTCTTACATATTATTTTGAAGCTATAGCAAGTAAATAATTATTTTTAAATGTCAATACATTTTTAGTCTTGTATGGTAAATATCAGTTTTGAAAAGGTTTGTTCAATATACTGTGGCTTATTTTATTAATTTTTATTTAAATTATGTTTTAAACCCACAGTTTAGCCTTGTTACATTTTAATATTAAATGTGATTTATATAATTTTGGATGAGGGTTCTCTGATCGAATGGTAATTAGGTGGAAAAACTTGTTGTAAGTTTGCTTTTCCGTATAAGTAGCAATTACATTTTACAAAAATTATGTGAATGAGTTGAGTTATAGTAAAAAATAATTAACTTATCAAAGTGTTAAAAACAAATAATAGAATAAGCTTGCTTGCAAAGTACCTAATTGTACATTTTAATCAATTATATGTTTAAATACAATTTAGTATTTTATATTATTAAATAAGCATATACTATTTGTACACACAAAGGCTAAAACTATTAACTTTTAAAGTAAATAAAATTGTTATAAAAACATTATACTGATTTTTAGACACCTGTTTCAAAAATTATAAATATATCATAGTGCTTCAGTAGACAGTTATTTACAGTAATAGTTATTAATTTTAAAGTGTATACTAATTAATTTAAGTATTGATATTTGAAAAATTTAAAAATATATGTTGGATGCCAATGGTATTTATTTGTAGACTTTGAGCTTGATGAAACTTGATATGGCAAATTTCACTATAACTGCACAACGACGAGCATTAAATGCCTGTAGTGCTGATTATGAACGAGATAAATTTGCAGAGTATTTAAAAGTTCAACCAGGTTAATCCCAATTTTTGTTTATGTAATTTACAATTGATTAATATTTATTTTTAACTAAAAATTATTAACAGATGCATTAAACTTGACTGCCGAATGGTTAAAACGCCACGTTAATTTTGAAAAGACTGCTGAACCTTATCATGATATAGTCGCAAGAGCTTATATGGAAATATTTGATTGGAATAAAAATGTTATATTCCCAGAGGTAATAAGGTTACAATTATGTGCATTATCAGGACATTGTTTATAAAATAGCTGGTTATTATTTTCAGGCTTTATCATTGGACAAAGATCGATATTTGGAAACAAATAAAATGCTAAATCTTTTGATACTCGCAGCATCTACTTTTATTGTGACAATATCAACAACTAATTCCGTTATTCCCAGAGACATGGATTTCAAAAATCATTTAAAAGAGTGTATTTTATGCCTCATTAAACATAATGATTTCAACATGTATTTATTATAATATCAACTATGTTAATTTATAAATAGTAGTGTATTATACTCCATCAATTTTTTTCATTCTAGGTTTTTCATACCAAATATTGTAAAACAAATAGTTCTTCACATTAATAAGTATATGTGTAATCTAAATCCAGATGGACGCCCTGTTTCAAAAGATATGGCCAAGACACTTGAAACTCAAGTTTTGTCAATCGAAAACCCTGACGATAAAATAAGAGCTCTAGTTGGTAATATCATTCTTTTGATTCAATATAAAATATAAATAATATGTTTTCCTTTTTATCTCATCTGGTTCTTATTTCAGAGAAGCGTTTCAAAGAGTTTATTGCTGCTGTCATCAGTTCTGACAGCGCAGTTCCCCAGCAATGCCCACTTGGCTTGTCTGCATTCAAGGATGAATTAGCAGCCGTCACTGGCAGTTTTTTGCATCTTATCACATATAACAGAAAAGTATTTACCACTTTTTATGATGAAATATTAAAAAATCTTCTGAATCAATGTGATTCGCCTTGATTGTCTCTCAAAGACAGTGTACTAAAAATGAATATTATCTTTTATTTTATCCTATACTAACTTTTTAACTAAAACTTTTTTTTTGAATCATTGATTTATTTTTTTGGAACATAATTTGTGACCAAATTAGAATCTATAACAGTATAACATTATGTAATCACATTTTATTTCTGTAGTTTCAATATAATGTTAAAACTTATTGTAATACAATATATTATTGATAACAATTGTAATTGTAATATTATTCTACAGTTAAAAACTTCATTGTGTTTAAAAGTCATTGTTACTCGGCAGCTAGTGCTATATGCCTATATCTAATATAAATAACCTACAGTAATAATTATTATAATACTCGTCAAATTATTATATAGCCTTCATTTTTGGTGAGCTAAACATTTTAAAATTATATTAATCTGTAAAACATATATATATATATATATATATATATATAATACATTTGTTTACATAATACTTATAGCATAAGCTAGCATTTTATACTATAATTCTTTGGACTTAATTTTATATTCTTTAAATATATGATCATTGTTGATAAATAAAACTAGCTTGACAGCTTGTAACACTTGAATCCCAGGTATATTCATATGAATAATATGGGTATAAACAATTACGATTTACCATCGCAGATTTTAGTATTGTAATGATTTATAAATATATAATATTAAATATTTTATATTAACCTCGACTGATATTTTCAATATTGTTCTAAAGTTAAAGAGCTCAGGTATTGTTGTAAGTTAATTTTAGTAAATAGTATAATACACATTTTATTTTATACAAAAACTAACGTGTACTGTATTTTACAACATATTAAAGATGATTTACAATTATTATGTATGTACCCACCAACTTTTTTTTTTGGGGGGAGGAGAGGCATAAACTAGAATGTTTGTATAATTAATTTAATATGCCACTTATATTAGTATGAAAATATCACAATATTGTTACTATTTTTGCCAAGTTATGTGCACTGTGTAGAAAACCACATCAAACATTCTTGGAAAATAAAATATAAAATATGTTTTAAACTTAGGTATATCGGCGCTTTTATTTATTGCTGGCAAGCCAAAGGTGTTTTAAAAAAAAAAAAAGTTGGGGAAAATGTACACCCTGCATCCCCCCAAATGACGCCCCTGTATGACCTATATTCTATATAAAATTTAATGTTAGGAACATTATCTGTGTTAAGGGGATTCGATACCGTGATTTTCTGTTTTTGTCTAACACATGCGCGACATAGTATATTGACGTGTTTTTTGCCGAACATTACAATTGATCTATTAAAGCGATTTCTGAAAACAGATTTGAATTTGTCGTCAAGTCTACTTGAAATCGACTTTCCCACATTTTTGATTTTTTGATTTTAACTTCTCCAAAAGGTTAAATACCATAATTTTTAAATATCTCTTTGAATATGACATTTTTAAAAATTTGGGGGATAATATCAAAAATGTGGGAAAGTCGATTTCAAGTAGACTTGACGACAAATTTAAATCTGTTTTCAGAATTCTTATCGCTTCATTAGATTAATTGGTAAGTTTGACAAAAAACACGTCTAAAATACTATGTTGCGCGTGTGTTAGACAAAAACAGAAAATCACGGTATCGAATCCCCTTAAGTTTGTATAAACTATAAAAGGCTTTTTTACGATATTTAAATTTAGATACACGTCAGGCGCCCAGGCCGCCAGAGTTTAAAATATACAAAATATTATTTAAATCCGAACGGCTATAGGTTTAAAATATTATGATGTTTGCATGTTCGGTCCTAAAAAAATCTTTAGACGCAGTGTTGATAAGCAGACCAGTGATAACAGTTAACAATATTTACTTTTTCATCGTTAATCGTTATCGTTTTCACCGGTAACGTTTTGACTTGCCGACTACGTCTCAATAATGACGTTTCGTGCTACTCGATAGTCGATACATAAATACATCAAATCATATTAATTTTAGCTGTCTGTTGTGGGCAATCGTAAATCGTAATATTTATTATCGTCGTCGTGGCTCTGAAGTGGTTACACGCCGCGTCGCTTTTGAAGATGTTTTTTTGACCAAGCTCGGGACCGTTAACGTCTTCATTATTAAAATTTACTACACTCCGTCTGACGGTTTGAATAATTTCACTCCGACCATGGGCTTTTCATCGACGTCTTGACCAAGTCTTTTCAAACCGAAAATGACGAGTTCCCTACACGTCGTCATAACGTGCGTGAAGTTGCTCCTGTTGCCATCCTAGTGAGTGAAGGTCCTCCGACGTCGGGGATCGTCATTGTTATTCGCTGTCTGAAGTCTATTCACAGTTGTTTAATATTCCTCTCTGTAATATCCACAATCGTGCCCACTAAATTGTTGTCTCATTCTGTTTCGACAGTTTTTCCACCGATTTCGAGGTGCATCGCAACTGGCTGGCCACGACGTACAGTCTGCCTGTATCGCAGTGGTATTCAGCTAACCATTCGGAATGGACCATCGACTATCCACCACTTTTTGCGTGGTTCGAATACTTCCTGGCTCAAATTGCTGCCTTTGTTGATATTGACATGTTATCGATACACAATCGTAATTACTCGTCAAACGCCACCGTATTCTTTCAGCGACTTAGCGTCATCATTACTGATTTTGTTTTTTATTACGGATCTCGAAAGTAAATATTATTCAAATTGAATAACAATTTCTTATGTTGTATATTATACACTTGTATGTTTAGATATTATTTAATTATACCACTGAGGTGAATTATAGAGGAACAGATCGTAAATTAATATTTAGTAGTAACTTAGTCATAGAACACATAGAACTGCCAAAGCAACTTCAAAAACGTTAATAAATTCTCTAATATTCTAGATGAGCAATTCAGCTTGAATATTTTGCCAACATATTTCCCCTTTACCCTTTTTATATCAGTTTTGCCAAGTCTATTTTTTTTTTTTTTAATATTTGAAATTAAGTTAAGAGATATTATATTGTACTTACACAGAATATTATTTTACTATTCCATATTTATGGAACTACTAGTACTGTTCTGTAGCTATCAACTATGGAAGATAATGTTTAATTTTAAAATTTCCTATTGAAGATTTTATTGTTGTCTTAAATAATTATTTTTTCATTAGTCAATTTTGAATATTAATGGTCTCCATACTTTTACATTGTTACTTATAATAACTTTAATTACCGTTAACTGGTCAAATTCTGCCGGTAATAAAACCTGTAATCTGTCAGTTAGCTTTAACCAGACATTGTCAAAACGGCCCTAAGCCTCACATTACCCATAACTTAATGTCTATGTATTAAATGAAACAATTGCCCATATAATGTCTGTTTAGTACACTGGCATTTGGAGTATACACTATCAGTTGTTTCATATCAACTTTGAAAATGTAAATAACAACATTTTTTATAAAAAAAGTATAAAATAATTAAATAGCTTCTAACTAGAAATGTGTGTTAGAATAGCGTGATGGATACATTTTCGAACCAATCTGATATATTTTTTAACATGATCAGCATGAAAGTTTACTAACGAACAAAATATTGTTTTTAGATGTGCTCAGTCAATTGCATTACTTGTGAAATCACCCAAAACTAAAAAGAAAAAACATATGGATGAAAGTAAAATTTCTGTTTTTGTCATTGAACTCTTGTTAATAGCCAATGTGACGTTATTGCTTATTGACCAAATACACTTTCAGTATAATGGCTTCCTTTTCGGAATCCTACTTGTATCAATATCACACATTTTAAAGGTAAAAAATATCTAGAATTTCAAAATATTTTTAATAAACCGTGTTATTTTTGCTAATTTAGTTGTTTTTTCTAGGGTGAAAACTATCGAGGTGCATTTTGGTTTACGGTTCTGTTGAATTTCAAGCATATTTATTTATATTTGGCTCCAGCATATTTTGTATATTTATTAAAACACTTTTGTTTTAGAAAAAATATACAATTTGCAATAAAAAGACTTATAAAATTAGGTTTAATTGTTCTTGGTGTATCTAGTTTATCATTTGGACCTTTTGTATTCAATGGTCAAATTGTGCAGGTACTACTAATTAGAATATAAATTTTAATTCTACTAATTTAATTTTTTCTTAGGTTTTTAAACAGTTATTTCCATTCAAACGAGGTTTATCACATGCCTATTGGGCACCAAACTTTTGGGCCCTATATAATGCAGCTGATATTGGTGCTAAGATTACATGTATTTATAGATTTCTATGTTTTATTTATCTATTTGAATTCCTTATGCATTTTCTGATAGATCATTTTTTAGATAAAGACTACGATTTAATAAAAAATAATAATTCAGCATCAATGACAAGAGGCTTAGTTCAAGAATTTGAACACACTGTTTTGCCATCAATTACTCCTCAGATTACTTTTATTTTAACAATAATTTTTATGTTGGTAAGTTGTGCATTATTTTCTTGTTGGTTTAGACAGTGGGCCTACTCTTTGTTTTATAATACTTCTGTCTTGTACATTTATTAGTTTATTACATTTATATATTTTTAACTCACGTTACCAGATAAAACAAAATATGTGTACAAGTACATCTCTATTTTTATTTTTACTTGTAAAATGTATTAATACTCCCATAACTATTCAGAGATAGATATTTATAGAACATAATATATTGTATAATACTAAAAATGATTACATTTATGTGTTATTATGTTTGTTTTATTTATTTAAGTATTAATATTTTGTTATTTTCAGCCATGTTTATATAAACTTTGGAAATCCGATAGAAATCCTATTGATTTTGTTCGATGCCTTATATTATGTGGTTTGACTTCATTTATGTTTGGTTGGCATGTTCATGAGAAAGCTTTACTGCTAGCCGTCATACCATTAACGTAAGCAATTCAATGTTTCTTTTCATCTTATATCTAAATAGATACATGTTTATTTTTTTTTTTACAGATTATTAGTATTCACCTCTACAAATGACTGTTCCATGTTTACAATGTTATCGACTATCTCTACATATTCTGTTTTTCCATTGTTGTTTAAGCCATTTGAATTCATTACTAAATCACTACTACTTTTAGTTAATGTTTCATTTTTGTATAATACTGGTAAATTTAAATCATTGAATCGTATAGAAAAATTGTATTTAATAAGTCTAGGGCCATTGTTGTTGTTGACTGAGGTTGGATGGATGGTTTTAAGGTTTGATCAAAGATATCCATTTTTACCACTGATGCTTACTTCATTCCATAATAGTATAGGTGTTTTTTACTGTTGGATAAAATACTACTTATATTACATTAGCCAATAAATTATATAATTTTATGAAATTACACATAAAAGTATATAACTGTAAAGAAGGAGGGCATTTTAAAATTAAGGATCTATTGATATTTGCTTAAAAACATTTTGATAATTTTTATTACTGTCACTACATAGTACAAATCTGTTGTATTGAGTTAATTGTATACCTACCTAGCGAAAATTATATTTATACATATTTGTTGAACTATTGTACTAAATTATCTGAATCCATGTTTAAATATTTCTCTATTCTATCAAATTATGCAAGCATATAAAAATCAAAAAAAATGCTTGTTATTTAGAATTTTTTCTATTTAGTTAGTTAATAAACGAGTACTAATTTTTTTTAAATATTAAATGTATGCACCAAGCTTTGTGTATTGTATGTATTATAATTGTATACATTTGTGACATTCGTGTATAGAGAATATTACTAGATTTTCATTTATGATTTTTCTAGATATTACATAATATTATATACATATAAATTATGCGATCGCACAATCTTGGGTTCTTATCTCATATTAAGAGTCTGATGTATAATATGTAGGTACAATGTATCTACCCAAAAGATGAATGACATCAAATATTAAAATGTCATTTAAGGTGTTAATTTTGAATTATCTGGCGCTGTCGTCGGCAAAAATTCGTGGCACCCGAGGTGACGGATAATAATACGTTCGTGTACTCTGGGAATTCTAAAAACAAACCACAGATATACTCCCAACGTAATAATAAATTCCTATGGCGGGCAGCGGCGAGTGCGTTAATATTTTTGACACACTTTTGAAATCCTCCCCTCCACCACCGACCCGTCAGTTAGGATCAAATGGTCTTTTTCGTCGCCTTCTCGTTATTATACTATTATTATTATCGTTTTTTTTCCACCACATTTTCCATACGCAAAACATGATGGTATGTATGTGTACCGTGTACGTGTTTATACGATACAACTGGAAAATGCCAAAAATATCCCGGATAGATTTCCTGTCCGCGAGCCCCGGTTTGGTGGGGACGAGTTTAATCGGCGATCTCGAACTCCAACGGCGATCAGTCGTCCGCAGACGTTAGTGGGACTTCCGTCGCGGTATACATATATTATCTTTTTTGTAAGTACACCATCCATACTTAATATTAATTATAACACAATAATATTGTACTCAGACTCTACATTTCGTTACTGTATCGTAGTAATCGCGTCCGCCAGACCCCTAATTATGAAATATCAACCTACCTGCTATTTCGCTATATATTTTCACAACCTACGTGAGATTTCGTGACGGTCCGATGAGTGCCTACCTACCTAAATCACATGTCGGCGTATTCGGGATTCGATCGAGGGTTGGCGGTGGACAACTTCAGGACGACGGGCGAAAATCTTCATAAGATTTTCCTACGAAATCGATAACCCAGAGTGCGTTTATCCGGGTTCATGTCGTGCCTTTCTTTGAATAATGATAATATGCGTTTCGCATTGGGAGCTACAGGAGTTTTTTCTGTTTCGCCCACTCGTCAAAACGACTTCTTTCGATCGTGTTGGGCACCTGTTATGATATAATGTCCTTTTTATATCAGCTGGTCTTAAATTTTTTCTCATGTGCCCTATACAGATCCTCGTAATCGTGAAAATGCAAATATTCTGCAGACGTCAGGACCGTTGGATATTGTATGTGTTTAAGAGCTTTTTCTCAGTGCATATTATTTCGACATGAAAAACATGAAAAACATTATCGGAAAACGTGCACTATAACCAGGTGTCTATTATTGTGAAAGGAGCTCAGCACTTTTCAATTCAATCGATTCACTCTAATTTTTAAACTAACGGAGCTAAACGTTATCTGCTGAGCGTAAATTTGGTATGTTAAGCACTTGAAGGACGGAGACAACAAATGTCCGCGTGGCGTCCTCTTAAACGCACATATTTGTTAGATGGAGTTGTTTCCAATTATACCGACAGATATAATAAAGCAATCGTCTTCTCTAGTATACTCTAGGTATATCTACCTAATGTGGAATATTAATCATTGTTTTTTGTTACAAAAAAAAATTGTTATTTCTGGTCCCTCCAGCGGGGTTTTAGTAATCTTTTACTGGTGTATTTAATAAGTATTTATTTATTGTTTGTGTGTATAGAATCAATAGATTTCCCGGTGACGATTTAGAAAACTGAATTCGTACACCCGAACATACAATAATGGACCATAATATTATGTGTTTTACTATATTATATTACTGTCGAAATCCCGGACGATTTGTCTCTCCGCATAATACTATATACGCACCGGTGTACTATGCAAGTTTTATATAAATAGACGCGTTAGGATTTTGTGGGTCGTAAAAAGGCAATGTTGGCAGCCCGAACCGGCAGCAGCTATTAATATCAACGGGATCCACCGCCGCCGATCCCTCCCACATATTTTCAGAATTAACGTCTACCGGTCGTTTCTCCGCGAGAAATACATTTTCAAATAAAACCGCTTGGGACAGGGTGAACGAGATACCTACCCATTTCGTGTGCCCCCGATTTACACGTTTCGGTCGGTTTTTAATTTAGATTATTTTTGTTTACAGAGACTAGGCCCTAGACACACGCTTAACCATGTCTGACGAAGAAGAAGTGTACACGTAAGTAATTTTTTTTAAATTAAATTACCTTTCTATACCGTAGATAATAATTTAGGATGGGTTGGATGGTTTTTTTTTTTTGGAATAATAAATACGTCGGTTAATGACATTCGTTATGCACATTCCAATACTTTATTATTGTTCATCCGAGTTGTTTAAATTTGTACAATATATTACACATTGTGCCTGACTACATTTGTTTGAAAATACTATACTTAGGCGCATTACCGGTATAGTCTACTCGAATATATTCGAAATAATTGTATACTTAGAATGGTGGATAGGCACTCTATATTTTCATTACCTACGTAAAATAAATAGACGGACAAAATTAAACTTTATTTTAGAGTTTAGATCAAGTTTCATTCCAATGTAAATTGCAATAATCAATTGTAATATTTTCACGTTCTTCGTTGACCTTATCGTTTTATTCATCAATCTGTATTTTTATTTTTATTTATGTTTTAAATAACTCGGTGAACACGAGCTTCTTGACATTTACATGACAGTAAATCGATTTTATTATATATAAAAAAACACATGGGCCTGATAACCATTTCTAAACAAATAATGAAATATTTATAAATATTATGTACCTATCAACTACAAATAATAAATATATAGATATTCCTTCATTAATATTCCCATCATATTTTAATTGCGTTGATTTTATTTAGTTGATAATTTTTTTTAAACTAATCTATTTTCTATAGTACCCGAGGACAATTTGTTTTCCCTTAACTATATATGGCTGTATTATATAATATACCTATATCAACACGCATGAGAACGATAACTTACAATCGTGGTAACGTCTGAGTAACTGTATTTTTTACTAGACAATTTTATGAAATTATACTTGCGAATAAACTTCAAACATTTAAATTAATTTTCGGTTCACAGACTAACAAGTTATAAGTTATAAGTACGGACGTTTTCACAATTTTTTTTACAAATTTTACTTTTGAATATTTTTGGTTAGTAGGTACAGATTTAACCGGTCTATAGGTATATAAACTATAATATTTTAGTCGTTCATCAATGTGATTAGGTACATAATAAATACGTTTTATAAAATTTACATTGAACATAATATGTTTCAGTGATTCCGAAGAAGAAACGTAAGTTTCAAAATATTAAATAATTTTTTGCGCTTATAAATTGCTACTGCAAAAGCATTTGAAAGGAATTAGCGAGTAAACATGTAAATGTTGGAGATACAAAAAAAAATTTTTGTAGAGAGTGAAGTGTTTGGAAGAATAATTTCAAATGCATTGTACATATATATATGAATGTTGAGCTAGAAATGAACTCGGTGACAAGAACTTAAAATTTATAGCTGTCTAAACGATTTATTAATAAATGTTTGCCAAGGAATTCACTTATACGATGTTAATTTCGATTTTCAGTCACTTGATTTTATTTCATTAGCTCAACTTGCTTATTTTTGCTCGCTTTTAAAAATTGTAAATACGTTATAAGCCAAATGATTTGTGTATTGAGCACCCGAATTGTTTATTTGGCTTATTCCTTATTAATAGAGTGTACAACGTAATGTGGCAGGAATTATTTTTTCATTTCATTATATATATATACCTACCTACATAGTATTATGATAATAATATAAAAACTCTACAACATTTTAAATATTTCGAACGTTGCACTTTGCCTATATTATTATTGTCTATAATAGTATTTAATAGTTATATATATATATTAAAATTCAACTATATATGAGTTCATAAATTAATAATGGTTATATTATGTACTGAAAAAAAGTACAATTTATAAATACAAATCGACGTATGTACACTGTACAGTGTACACTCTATATGTTTGTGATATTTTTGGAATTTGTCTAAATCGTCAATTTTTGGCGCAGGCAACCGGAGCCTGAAAAAAGCAAAGAGTAAGTTTACTGCAGTGGGAGTTAAAGTAAAATATGTGTACTGAGTTGATTCTTAAGTAGAAAGTAGAAAAGGCTTAGTGCAGACAATCCATACAATAAGCCTTTAGTTTATGCAGTATTGTTTTAGTAGAAAAATTAGAATGTAGACAGAATGGTATTGATTTTATTAGTTTAATGGAAATTAGAAACGTTAGATGTTTATTTTAAAATATTATCTATAGCAATATTAAGAGGTTTTGTATATTTAGATTTAGAACGATTAAAATATAAAGTTTTTTGTTAACTAATTTAAAATGTTTTTTGAAGTATAAACATACATAAAACTGATTTTTGTGTGCACATTTTTTAACAATAAATTTTGCGTGTCTTTACTATATATTAATTTTGCCTGGCGATAGGCCACATGGCATCGTTACTAAAAATTATTTTTATTCTGACAATATATCCTGTTACAGTTAACTGGTGCCAAAATTCAAATGACCCATTTATTAATCACACATTATAAATAACAAGCCCCCCCGCAGGGCAAATAACATCACGGTGTCATCAACCCATGAAAAAAACAATGTATTGATATCGAAATTAATGTATACTTTTTTTACTTTTTCTTTTTGCAAACTTTAGTGGAGATGGAGATCCCGAATTCGTTAAGGTAATTGATCTATTTTCTGTTAACATTTTATGTAATTTTATAACTATATATACATTACCCTTAACTGTGTTCAATTATTTTTATAACTGACCAACGATTTTTGATTTTAACCAGAGGCAAGAAATGAAATCCTCAGCCTTAGACGAGCAGCTTAAAGAGTACATTCAAGAATGGCGCAAACAACGGTCAAAGGAAGAAGACGACTTAAAGAAGTTGAAGGAAAAACAGGCCAAGCGCAAGGTGATGCGAGCGGAAGAAGAGAAGAGGATGGCCGAGAGGAAAAAGCAAGAAGAAGAACGCAGACAAAGAGAAGTGGAAGAAAAGAAACAAAAGGACATTGAAGAAAAACGTAAACGTCTGGAGGAGGCCGAGAAAAAACGGCAAGCTATGATGGCTGCCCTCAAGGAACAAACAAATAAATCGAAAGGACCCAACTTCACCATCAGCAAAAAAGAAGGTGTAAGTTTTCAATTCAATCGTTGACGAGGGGTTTAATTTGTTCGTAATGCAATTCAATTTATTTTGATTTTATTTCATATTATATAATAGGCGTTGAGTATGACGTCTGCACAACTTGAACGCAATAAGACCAGAGAACAGATCGAAGAAGAAAAGAAAATATCGTTGAGCTTCAGAATCAAACCGTTGACCATCGAAGGTTTCTCTGTGCAAAAACTCCAATTCAAAGCTACTGAACTCTGGGACCAGATCATCAAGCTGGAAACAGAAAAGTACGATTTGGAGGAAAGGCAGAAGAGACAAGAGTACGACGTGAGTAATATTACCTATGCAATATTTTATTATATAATCATCTTTTAAACTTTCGGATATTGATTGTCGTGATGTGTGTTGGTATCTAATGCGGACTCACACAATAATGAATGCTTGTGTTTCAGTTGAAAGAGTTGAAAGAACGTCAAAAGCAACAGCTCCGCCACAAGGCTCTGAAGAAGGGTCTTGACCCCGAAGCCCTAACCGGCAAATACCCAGTAAGTGCTCACCATATAACATAACGACTGTGTATATTTTGTTCATAGTACATACATATTATGATCTTACTATTCGGTTGGCGTTTTCTTAACATATTTTTATACGTTGCTTAGCCCAAGATCCAAGTCGCTTCCAAGTACGAGAGGCGAGTGGACACGAGGTCCTATGATGACAAAAAGAAGCTGTTCGAAGGAGTAAGTGTGCACGTATTTTATAAACGTATACAAAGATCTATACAGAGATATTAACGAAATAAATAGGGTCTGGAGGAGATGATAGGCGAAAAGTCCGAGTCTAACTGGAATCGTAAATACGAACAATTCATGAAAAGAAGTAGAAGTACGTAAACATGTTGCGATTTTCAGCATGCTTTACCCTCATGACCAGAAACACCTATCACCTATGCCATACTATAATCGTCCATCATCAGTAATACAAAGTCTGTCGATCCCCTCTCGTGTTTCCCTACCATAGCCTATATCGCACCCGATTATAGATATCCGCATTTTATAACATTTAGTTTCGGCCAAATCCATGTTTTGATTTTTCGTACCCGCATGCACGATACCTTTTCCTATTTTTTTTGTTTGAATTTTTTTTAGGGTTATATGGAAACCACTAAAGAATCGATGGAAAAACAATGGACAGAAAAGAGTGACCAATTCGGTGGCCGCGCTAAGGGTAAGTAATAAACCCGTTTGTATAAAATCCGTTTATGGAGATTCATCGTTAAATTCGTCGATTTCGTTAATTCCAATTTTCTAGTTAAACAATTATTCAGATTACCTTCTAGGAGTACCTCTAATAGGTACTTATGAATCACTGTAATCGAGTGATTTTGATATATAAATTTATATTATTCACAATAAACCGTGTAAAGACCTACAGCTTGTTTGAAATGTTCGATAATTATTCTTAAAATCATTATACCTACAATTATCACTTATCAGATTTGCGCATATTATAATTTATATTTTATTATTCTACGCACACATCGTATTATAAATGTCCAGTTATATAATATTTACCTTGCCAAATCAGTTAGTCGGTATTTATGTACAAAAGATTTTTTAAGAAAATTTCAGTTAAGAATATTTTCACAATCCGTGATTTATTAAATAATTCATTCTATACACTTTGAGTGTTACAAGAGTCAATCGCTTACCTATATGATTTTTATAAAATGTTTATAAAACATATTATATACATTTACTGTTTACCACAATATGCAACAACAAGGTAAAACTATAACAATATTATTGCAGTAGATTCTCGACGTCTCACCTGATTTTATCACCTGAAATTGTTCATGTCTCATTTAATTTTCGAGCAGTCGAGAATTTATTAGATTTACTCACATTTTAGTGCTTTTTTACCATTTTTTATACTACTTGACTACTATCTAATATTATGAACAAATATGCCTACTTACCGACTTACCTTACCTATCTACCCATCTAAACCAATCATTTTACAAAACCCAAAAAGACGTTTGTGTTCCTCTGCTCTGAACGTGTAAATATAATAATGTGTTCGTGTTAATTAAACCTCTCCCGTGCCGTGTTCGCAGGACGGTTACCGAAATGGTTCGGCGAACGTCCGGGCAAGAAGAAGGATGACCCAGACACACCCGAAGAGGAAGAGCTCAAGAAGAACGAGGAAGATGAAGAACCTTTCGGCCTACCTTCCGACGAAGAAGCTGAGGAAGAAGTAAATGCCCGTGCTATTTACCATGATATTGGTTATCGTCCTTAAATGTTATTTACTAACCCTTTGCGATTGCGATTGTTTTTGCAGGTCGAAGAGGAAGAAGAGGAGGAAGAAGAAGAGGAAGAAGAGGAAGAAGAGGAGGAAGAGGAAGAAGAAGAGGAAGAGGAAGAGGAAGAGGAAGAATAAGAATGATAATTCCGTAATCAAAAATATCTGAAAGACCAATTTCAAAAAAAAAAAAAAACCACGAAAGAAATGAATTTAACTTATTATATACTTCTGCCTCAATGTAAAAAAAAAATATATTAAATGAATAATTGTACCATTTAAATACTGTTTGTTTGTACAGGACAAAAGAATAATAATAAACATTTGAGGATGAAGTTAATAGATTATTAAGTATTTAAGTATAATATATAGGTATTTATTTATATGGACGACAATCGACAATATTTTTGGCGCGGACGGGACATATTATTATTGTCAATCCCGTTATTGTCCTTTATATAATTTATTGAAAAAAAACTTGTGAATTTAAACGAGTCGTATTTAATTTAATTTTAAATGTTTTATATAAATTTATTCACTTCTATAGTAGAAGTTTGTTTGATATTTTTAAATTTATAACCGACATTAAAAACGTCTTGTTTAATATTAATATATATTATATTTCTTTGTATATATATAAACAATAATTATACCATCTTATAATATATTATACGTTGAACGTATACATATATATATAATGGTACCTACCGTGTTCAGTACCTAAAATTTATTATGTGCGATACGGAATTTAATAAGTGCATTAAAAAAAAATAATATATTATTAATAGAAGGAATAAATTTTATCTCAACCGATTGTAATTATAAGACAGTATAGTATAATAATATTATATATGATTCAGAAGGACATGCAAATAATGATAAATCAATAGCTACACCGATATTTGCAAAGTTACTCTCTATTTATATAATAATATATTATAGTTAGATTATAATCATATAATTGTATTATTATATAATATATTATTTTTTCAAACATCCAATCGGGCTCGAAGTAAATAAAGTATAGTCTTGCGAGTATACTGTATGTAGGATGTAACATAACAGACCTGGCGAAAAAAAATAAAATTATATTACCTACTTAAACGTATAACAAAAATTGTAAAAGTTATATGGTTAATAAATAATTTAAGAAATACATATACTCATATCATGAAATTCCCAAAAAATAATATTTTTAAAAAAGTTTTACGTTCTAAATTAATTTACTCAAAAGAAAATTTATGATTTTGGAAATTCTAAAAAATAAGCTACTGAACTTAGTCAATGTTTTTACAATTAAAATTGTTCTTATAATTAGATTTAAACTTTTTTATTTTTAGTATCAAAAAATAAAAATATTTTTTTTGTATATTCTACGTGTAGCCCATGTGACTACAAATTATATATTATATACCTATATAAAAAAATGTTTAAGTATAGATTAGAACAAAACAAAAGTAATTTCGTCTGTTAGATCTTCTTGTTACACCCTGCAGTATAATATATATACTATTACTATATCTACACATAACTTCAGTGTAACTTCTGAATACCGGAAACTCGCGGTTTCTGAAATTTCGTCCGTTATTCAGAGGTGTCCGCTATTCCGCTTTATAAAATATTAGTTGGACCCATCCGTGAAAAATTCCTAAACACGCTACTGAGTACGTTGGAACGTGTATGGGTGAATCTAATTTTCTCCAAAAAACGATAGTTGAACATTTTGTAATCCCTCGAGGGGCCTGGGCGTAGTATATTTTAAGAAGTAACATTTAGGCAATTCATATGACATTTACATTTGGACCATGTCAATTGGTGAGTAGGTACTAGGTACTTACTTACTGGGTAGTAAATACGATTAAAGACTTACCCTAGGGTGTTGTACCCCAGTGTGCTGCACCTGATATTTCAACAACCATGTAATTTTATTGGTTGTCAATTTGTCATCTAATTCATGACTCATTATAGGTAGATATTTTGTAATTTTTATATTACCTTTGTTATTTCACGATCTATCGTTCTGATCAAAAACTCAGTTGTTAGTAGTTGTATTAGTTCGTAGTTACTGGGGGGGAGGGGATGGTGTCGTATCCCACGGGACTTTTTTTTAACTTGCGAACCATATTTGTATACTTATTATTTACTGGTACTAATATAGTATATTTTATAGAATCAACAAATAAAAAGCCAGATCCCCTATGGTAGCTGTAACTAAGATAATATTACTTCGTAATAAACACTATTTACTATTTCAAATTCAATATCGCACAAATATATTTAAACAATG
>WHPZ01587029.1:0-14893 GCA_016617965.1 Macrosiphum rosae | reverse complement strand
CAGTCATTAAGATATTTGATACCAGGAATTATCTCAAATTTACAATCAATTATAGCTGCACCACACCTAAAAAAATTATTTATAGATCTAGCATTTTGTGCTTTTCATGCTGATGAAACAAAAAAAACCAAAGTTGTATCTAAAGTTAATAATGATCGCATTAAATTATCAGATTCTCATATCAATGCCATAGCTTATTATACTCTTAGAAAGTTAAAGCCAAAATGTATGATTGAAGATGCCTGGTTAAAAGAAAATATTGGTAAGTTGAATAACATAAAGTTTATTTAAATTCATTTTAATGATACTTTTACTTTTTTTTTTAAATATATTTATTAGAAAAAGCAACAATGAGGCTCGTTAGTTTGTTTTGTGATTTAACTAAAAAAGAGGGACAAGAATTTACATCCCCATCATTTTGTTATTCCTTCACATTGATCAGAGCTGTCATGTTGGATTTACCTTTTGATCATGAGTTGGTTTATGATTGCTTATTATTGATAAAAAATCAATCAACTGTTCGTCCCAAAGCAACTTCAAAAGCAAAAAGCAATTCAGATCTTCAACGACCTAAATTTTTACCTCGTATTCAAATGTTTCAACTCTTGTCTGAAATAATTAGTCGTACAACAGGTGGTCTTCAGGACAAAGCTGTTTCAGCATTTCTATCAGTTGCTGATAGTTGTTCTACGGACGAGAAATGTGATCCAGCTAGCCGAGATGAAATTTTATGTTTATTATCGGCACTTCAAAATCCATCTCGAAATGTAAGGTATACAGCTATTAAAGCTTTACAGAAAGTGGTTGATGCTTTTCCAACATCTAAAAAAGATAATCAAATCATATTAAGAATAACTAAAAGAATATGGATTACCAAATTTGACATTTATGAAGAAAATAGGTATGGTTATCAATTGTAGTAAAATGTATAAAAAAAATTATATATTAATATTTCTTTCCTGATTGTTAATTAGTGTTTGTATATTTTTGTTACCAGGGAATTAGCCAACGAGTTATGGGAATCTTCAAAATTGGATATAAAAATTAATGGACTTCTAGAAAACTTATTAGAAGACGTAGTTCATCCAGTTGCTGATGTACAAAAGGCAGTATCTATTGCTCTTTTTTCACTTTTAAAAGATTCTCCTATAAATGCCACAAATATTGCATTAAAAAAATTACTCACTTTGTATAACAGTAAAATTATGGTAAGTTTTATAATTTTAAGATATTTTTTAGATATTAGGGTCCGGTAGGAAGGTATAGGTTTAATTTATTTTAAATTTCCCAAACATTATTTACACCTTCCATTTTGTTAATGCATACTATTTGGACCTAATAGAAAAAAATAATGTTGTCTTAATATTGAAGTCCTTTTGAAAAGCACACACAGTGTGAAAAGTTGTGTACGAACAAGTCCTACCCTGTACAATATCACAACTGAAATTGCATGAATTTCCATTGTATTGCTTGCAAAAGCTCCTAAAAAATGTTAGTGCTGGAAAAATGATTGAGGAACAGAAATGTACTTTAGATAATACATTGGAGAAAAAACTAACTTAAAATTTACAATTTAAATTAAAAATAATGTCAACTAATATTAACCCTTAATACTCCTCTGGAATGCAAATGCTATAATACAACATACTAACTAACTCATACACTTACTCCATCTTAGGATAATTTATATGGCACTTATAACAGAACCTTATTTACAAACTAATAAATAATAATATACACATTATCGGGTACCTCCTTTATTGGACAGACCATCCAGATGGCAATGCTCATGCGGACACTGCATTTTGAATTCCAACACAATGTCTACATTGGTACATTACCAATAACCTTTTCTACTGTACAAACGTACTAGTTTAATTAAACCACACTCCAGTGACAATATCATCAGTACTGCCCACTTGGTCACCAAATCACCCATAATAATCTTCAAACTTTAAAAAACTCCTTTATAACCGGAGGCAATTTCAACGCCAAACATGTAAATTGTGACTGCTGGTTAAACCACAGCCGGGGACAAATATTCTTAAATGTAATCCTAAACTACAACTTAAAAGTTAATATACCAAACAAGCCAACTCACTTTTCATCTCACTCAAATAGACAGCCTGATATATTAGATGTCTTCATTTCACGCATCTCATACTCAATACATAAGCAAATGGAAAATTTTTACAGACTCAAATGACCCAATTCTTCTTTGCCTTAGTTGTGACATAACTTATGTACAAAATACTTTACTTGGTAACGGCCCAACAAAATTTTGAAACTATTCTGAATATATATTGTCAACTACTGCTTAACATCAAACTTAAATCAAATGATACCGTAGATAACACAGCCCAATACTCTGTAACTTCAATCCAACATCAATAAACCCAAATAAAAATAATTAATAAATGCAAGTATATACAAGTCATCCAAGGACGTGCCCAGAGGGTGGTTTTTAGGGTTCAAACCGCCCCTAAATTTACCTTCTTTATTTTTTAACATTATTTTTTTATAAATAAAAACATAATATTTAAAAAAAATTAAACCAGCCCCAAATTAAATAATGGGCACTCCCCTGAGGTACCTTAATTGACCAACCAACTACCGAAAGGTTGGACCGTTCTAGATTAAATCAATCATCAAATCATTTTCTGAATTTAAACTATTAAACATAACATTTCTGTTTTAGAAACCAGAAGACAATTTAGAATTGGATGATTGGCAAGGTCGAGTTGGTGTAGCTATGGCATTGGAACAGTTGTCATTATTATTAAGTGATGATATGGTGATACAATTAGTAAATTTTTTTGTTTCTACAAGTTTAGATGATAGAAACAATGTTGTAAGAGAGCATATACTTAAAGCTGCAGTAGCTGTTGTAAATATACATGGAAAAAATAATGTTGATCGACTTATGAATATATTTGAGAAATTTTTAAAAAAAGCAACTTCTTCTGAAAGTTTTGATAATGTTCGGTTAGGTGTTGTTGTATGCATGGGAAATTTAGCAAGACATTTAGATTCTGATGATCCCAAATTAAAACCTATTACAAATAGATTACTTGAAGCATTATCTACTCCATCTCAAGAAGTTCAAGAGGCAGTAGCCAATTGTTTATCACCCCTTATGCCATTAGTCAAAGATGATGCATCAGCTATATTAAAGAAACTATTAACCCGCCTTTTCAATTCTGCATCATTTGGAGAACGCAAGGGTGCTGCTCATGGAATCGCAGGAGTCATCAAAGGTCTGGGTATTCTAAGTTTAAAACAGTATGATATTATGAGTACTTTAACTGAAGCTATTCAAGATAAGAAAAATTATAAAAAGCGTGAAGGTGCATTGTTTGCATTTGAAATGTTGTGCTCAACTTTGGGTCGATTGTTTGAACCCTATATTGTTCACGTTTTACCACATTTGTTATCATGTTTTGGAGACAACAGTGAGTATGTACGGACAGCCACCTATGATTGTTCAAAAGCAATAATGAGCAAGTTATCAGCTCATGGTGTTAAACTAATCTTACCGTCATTATTGAATGCATTGGAAGGTGATTCTTGGAGGACAAAAACTGGTAAGAATACATTAATTATTTGTTTTTATATAGTATTTCCCAAATATAATTTTATTATTTGATTATTAGGTTCGATAGAGTTATTAGGAGCAATGGCATACTGTGCACCTAAACAACTATCATCGTGTTTGCCTAGTATTGTACCAAAATTAATAGAGGTTTTAAGTGACTCTCATATTAGTGTTCAAGAAGCTGGGGCCCAAGCTTTAAAAGTTATTGGTTCTGTTATACGAAATCCAGAAATTCAAGGTAATTTTTTGATACATTTATCTAATATATTATTCAAACCTAACTAATGAAAAAACTTGTTTGTAGCTATTGTACCAGTTCTTCTTGAAGCCCTTCAAAATCCATCAAATAAGACTGCTCCTTGTTTACAAATTTTGTTAAATACTAAATTTGTTCATTTCATTGATGCTCCATCACTTGCATTAATTATGCCTGTAGTACAACGGGCATTTATAGATCGCTCGACAGAAACAAGAAAAATGGCCGCTCAAATTATAGGAAATATGTACTCATTGACTGATCAAAAAGATTTGACACCATACTTGCCAAATATTATACCAGGATTGAAAAATTCATTACTAGATCCGGTTCCAGAAGTTCGTACTGTTTCTGCTCGTGCTCTTGGGGCCATGGTTCGAGGCATGGGTGAAACTAGTTTCCAGGATTTATTACCATGGTTAATGCAAACTCTTACATCAGAAGCCAGTTCAGTAGATAGATCAGGTGCTGCCCAAGGTCTGAGTGAAGTTGTTGGTGGACTTGGAGTAAATAAGCTACACAGTTTGATGCCAGGTAAGTTATACAATTTAATTTGAATGCCAGTTTAAATTTATGATTTTTATTTATTTATTTTTATTAATTTATAGAAATTATTGCAACTGCAGAACGTACGGATATAGCCCCTCAAGTTAAAGATGGTTATATCATGATGTTCATATATATGCCAGGTGTATTTAACGATGATTTCATTCCTTATATAAATCAAATCATTACACCTATTTTAAAAGTAAGTTTCTTATAAAACAAACAATTTTATCAGAGTCTTTTTGTTTGCAAAAATAATGGATATTTTAATTATTACTCATTATTTCTATATTAATTAACGATTTTGAAAATAAATGTATATAATATAGTTTGAAGTCATTTTAGTTTTTATAAATTTAAAAAAATGTTATTTTTAAAAACGTTCATAGATTTTTTAGTAATTTGTATACTGTTTATGTCTAACTTATAATTCTCATACCTATAACTTGGTTAATCATTACATAATTTTCAATACTTATTACAGTATAATTGTATAAGTATTCATCTGCTAATCTTAAATTTGTTTAGTTAGTTTTTTTATACTCTTTTAGATATAACTTATATTTCTAAGAAGGCCATAAAGGTAATAATATAAAACAACAAAAGAAAATATATTGAAAATGATTCTTTCCTTTTAGTTTTATTATAACAATTAAAACTGCTCTGTCGTGCAGTGGGCGGCTATAAGTGCAATTTCAGAGCTGCTGCCAGCCACAGCGATTAATCGCAGTTTGAAAACCATACCTTGACTGATTTACTCATATAAAAAATAGAAGTGTATAAAATAAAAAATAAAATTAACATCTTAATATATTTATAAACACAATGTAACAGAAATAGGTGATTGACTATAGTTCTTATCAATATTTTTTTTATGTGTTTATATATAATAATTAATTAACAATATTCATATTATATCTAAATTTAAAAACATAAAGGAATAAAAATAATTGTTCAATTAGTTAGTTACGTATTAGGTTGTTTTTTCTGTTATTCTCTAAAAATCTAAATTATACATCAATATGAGAAAATATATTGTTATCAGTGCTTCATTGTCAACATTTAGTGTCACAACCAAAAGAAACATTGCGTACTTATTATAAAATATGCCATATGGTACATAAATTATAATTTTAGGCTTTGGCAGATGAAAATGAATTTGTTCGGGAAACTGCGTTAAAAGCAGGTCAACGAATTGTAAATATGTATGCTGAATCTGCAATACAACTACTCTTACCTGAACTTGAACGTGGTTTATTTGATGACAATTGGCGGATCCGATTTAGGTAAAATTGTTATATTTATTTTAGTTGAATTTTTATATTTTTTATTTTAATTTATAGTTCTGTTCAATTACTTGGTGACTTATTATATCGCATATCTGGTGTGTCTGGTAAAATGAGTACAGAAACTGCTAGTGATGACGATAATTTTGGCACAGAACATTCTCACAAGGTTTGTAGATTTTTAAATCAAAAATAATGAAAACATTGTTTTTAATTTTGGCTACTGATATTATATGTATTGATAATTATTTTAAAAACAACCTGATAATTGACAAAATGTTATTTCATTTTTTAAGGCTATTATTGGCACCTTGGGAGCGGAAAGACGTAACCGGGTACTGGCTGGTTTATATATGGGTCGTTCTGATGTTGCATTAATGGTTCGCCAAGCTGCTTTACACGTATGGAAAGTAGTTGTCACTAATACTCCACGTACTTTAAGAGAAATATTGCCAACATTATTTACACTACTGTTGGGATGCTTAGCTAGTACTAGTTTTGATAAAAGACAAGTAGCTGCAAGAACGTTAGGAGACCTTGTGAGAAAACTAGGAGAACGTGTGCTACCAGATATAATTCCCATTTTAGAAAGAGGTCTTGAGTCTGAACAAGCTGATCAACGTCAAGGAGTTTGTATTGGCTTGTCAGAAATTATGGCATCTACTAGTAGAGATATGGTATTGACCTTTGTAGATAGCTTAGTGCCTACTGTCAGGTAATTATTCGTAAGACTTTAAAAGTAATTGTTCCTTATAAAAATTAACTGTATTTATTTGATTATTTAGTCGAGCTTTAGCAGATCCCTTACCATCTGTAAGACAAGCTGCTGCTAAAACATTTGATAGCCTTCATTCAACTGTGGGACATCGAGCATTAGATGATATTTTACCATCCATGTTAAATAATCTGGTATGTAAAATAAATAACAATACCCAGTAAAACTCGTTTGAGACACTCTTCAAGGGACTAGCTCAAAAGAGCATCTTAAGTCGGAAAGCGTCTTAAGTGAGAGTTGGTGAAAAATCCTAGGTGGTTTAAATATCAAGTTTATTTATTTATTATAGTAGAACAGGTTTATTTAATAATTGTTATCTATATATATATAAAAGAACTTTTCCTAACCAACTGATAGGCTGATTCATCGTTGCCTAGATGGAACCGCCAAAGCTACGAGTATGAAATTTGGTCAGTAGTTTGTTTGATGAAATAAGGATTTTAAGATTCACGCAGTGGCGGCTAGTGCCTAGGTGTGTAGGTGTGTGCACACTACCTAGATTAATATAGATATAATAGTAAAAATGTATTTTAATTTTAATTCAATATCTGTTAAACTGTATTTATTCTGTAATACAAATTCAATTTTAAAAACATTAGAGACTCGCTTAAACATGACAGTTATTATACTCCTAAAATGTAAACAAGATATGCAATAAATATACATCAACTAGTGTGCAGGTCTGTCAGAACACCGTCGGTTTGTGTAAATACATTCGTCCATTGAGTGGTGGGGGTTAACAAATATAAGAGACCTCAGTATCACCATATTAGAATTAATTTTTTTATTTCAAAATTGTTGTGTAGGAGTTTTTTAAAGAACTTTTGCAATAATGGCATACCATAATATACTTTAAACATCACAATTAACCACCGTGTGCACCACCCAATATTTTACCCTTGAGTCGCTACTGGATTAACATTGGAAATTTTTTGTTTTTAAATTTTGACTATTGATTACTCAGGCAGATCAGGTACACAAGCATGCATCAACTGTCACGATTACATAGCCTCGATTAAAGAAACTATATCTCATAACCAAATGTAAATTTGTAGATTTTTACAGGAATACTAGATTGATTTTGACAAGAATCCCAATAGATTGTTTTTTTTAGAGATATCAGAAAACTAGATAGTAAATAGTTTAATTTAAACTACCAATGTAAAATATACCAAGTGCTAAATCCAATTTGCGATTTGCCGTTACCCGTCTAGGTGGAATTATTTCACAAAGCTATTTACACTGACGCCAGTTTGTCCGTGAACTGAGGTAGGTACACTAAAACTGAGATACATGTATATAGCGTATAATACTATATAAGATTTGCAATATAAGAAACTGCACACGGACAAAGCTTGGTTATCCATCTAGTGTATTATAAAATTATAAAAATATCAAAAATACAAACATAATTTCTATCACTTTTTTATATACTTGGAAAGAAAGAGTTTATTTTTGTTTAATTAATGTCCGAGTATGTGCTTTAGCCAGGATATTTTTAATTACTCTAATAGTTTATCATTATGTAATGATCAAAAGAACGTCTAATCTGATTACTTAAAGAAAAAGCAAGCGTCTTAACAAGTGGTTTTTACATTTACTACTATATTAAATATCTAGGGACCGGTGGAAAACGTCTTAAACGAGTCTTACTGTATCAATAATGATTATGTTTACTTAAACAAATGTTTTTTATTTTAGAATAACCCAGATTCAGAAATTGCTGAGAGAACTTTAGATGGATTACGCCAAGTGATGGCAGTTAAATCCAGAGTAGTTTTGCCATATTTAATACCTCAATTGACTCAACCACCTATTAATACAAAAGCTTTATCAATTTTAGCCTCAGTTGCCGGAGAAGCTCTTAATAAATATTTACATAAAATATTACCAGCCTTATTAACTGCACTATCTAAAACTGAATCATCTGCTGAGGTAAAGTAAATAATACTATTTGTTATATGATATTTAACAGGAAAATTATTTTATTAGGAACTAGTATATTGTCAAGCTGTTGTGCTAGCAGTTTGTGATGATGCCGGAACTATGGTTGATTTACTATTAGATGCCACCCAGGCAGAAAATGTTTCTCAAAAACAATCAGCATTACAATTATTAGCTGTATTTTGCACACATACAAAAGCAGATTATAGTTCGTATGTTCCTAAACTTTTACATGGAATAATTTATCAATTTAAAGATCAAGATGAGAAAAATTTACAACTAGCTTGGGAAGCTTTGAATGCTGTTTGCAAAGTATTTTATTATTTAATTTATTTCAATCTTGTTCTTCATAGTTAATATATTTTTTATTTATTATAGTCTGTTGATACAAAACAAAGTAATCATTTAGTATTTGAAATACGTCAAGCTATAAAATTTGTGATGAGTGATTTCAAGCATTTAGAATATCTTCCAGGTTTCTGCATACCAAAAGTAAGTTAAATAATGTATAGAAATACTTATTTAATATTTTATTACCATCAGAAATTCCTTATCTTCATAAAGAACTAAAATACATTTTTTTATTGTGATAAAAACAGTGCTTCAAAAAAAAAAAATTTGGTGGTTCATAAATGTAATTTCCCTTTACCCCTTGATGTAATAAAATCACAGTGTATCTAAAATTATACACTTGTGATAACTACTTAGTAGTAAGCATGATTAAACATTTTATAAAAATAAAAATAATTTGACATTAAAATTATATAAATATATTTCTTAAAATATTCGTATCATTTTCGTAGTATTAATAATGGTTTCAGGGTGGTTTAGGATCAATTAAAAATAAAAATAAACAAAATAGCACAGATATACAATATTATATCTACTCTGATATTATAAGTTCCAACCAATGTATTATTAGAATGTATAGTTAAGAATTAAAATAAATATATACAATATAATATATAAATACTTACACATAAAGATAAATAGTTTGTACACGGTAAACCTACCAAATAAAATTAACAGTTAATATATTATTTTAGTTACAAATTTAAATTTAAAATTTTCTTAAAATATAAGTGAAAGTTAAAGAATTCATAATAATAAACTAGTCATTACAGTTTAATCATCCGCTCAGTTTTAGAAAAAATATTTTAAATGTCTTCTTTATTTAAAACATTTGATAAATCTCATTCAATAGCTATAATAGACAATTTAGAGATTCAATTTCTAACATAGTTGACCTTGTTATTCATTCAACGCATTCCTGAAAATATTGTTTCACTAGATGCGGAACTTATTGGAAAGTGTTAAATGTAGCGTTTTATATTAATTTGTACCAACAGATTATAGACATTACTCTTACGTTGCTTTGAATTCCTCTGGTTTTAGCAAAAGACATATAAGCGATAAGCGATCGATGTCAGTTCATCATTACACGTTAGTCGTTATCGCGATTTATACATTAAAGTTACAAAAATAAAATTGTGAGTTTATTCTTCTTGGTGACGACTATTTTTGTGTTTTCTTTATTGATAACTTCTATGTAGTATATAGTAAAAAGTACACAACATAATACGTCATCACTTACAACAATATATAGTTTGGCTATTACAAAAAGAAAAAAAATATTTCCCAGTAATCCTTAATAAAAAATAAAACAAAATTTTAAATTGAAATTTATAAATGTAGCTTCTGTTGGTAGAAATATAGAAATTATGATCGGGGCAAAAGAAAAGTTAGGGCTTAGCCTCCCCCTAGTAACACCTATGTTTATAACTTATAAATTAATTTTTTTTTTTCTATAATTATTGTAAGTTTTAACTGTACAAAGTAAATACTGAGCATGTATTTTAGATAGTGTATCTATTGGAGAATGTGATATTATGACGTAACACGCAAATGAGACATTTAAAACACATAAAAGCACAATTTTCATACAATAATAAATCATGAATGGTTAGATTTTTCTTTACATTAATTTCACTAAAATTTAATTTTGAATGTTTTTGGTTATTTAAAGGGAGCTGATCCATTTGTACCAATATTTAGGGAAGCAATTCTCAATGGTAGTCCAGAAATCAAAGAGCAAGCAGCTCAAGGTTGGGGAGAAGTTGTTAAAGTAGCTGCAAAGGAAGGATTAACTTCTCCTGTATTAAATATGACTGGACCACTCATTCGTATTTTAAATGAACGCTATACATGGAACATAAAATCAGCAATTTTAGAAACAGTTGCTTTATTATTAGCCAAAGCTGGTAGTAATTTAAAACAGTTTTTACCCCAGTTGCAAACAACATTTTTGAAAGCATTACAAGACCCAAATAGACAAGTTAGGCTTAAAGCAGCCAACGCTCTAAGCCATCTTATTGTTGTACATTCTCGCACAGAAACAATTTTTGTTGACCTTCATTCTGGAGTAAAAAATTCAGAGGATATAACCATTAAGTAATTAAACTAATAATAAGAATATAAAATTACTTTTAGATTATATTCTTTTTGATTACTTTTCCTCAGAGAAACAATGCTTCAAGCTTTACGTGGTGTTATTTCACCAGCTGGTGATAAAATGTCAGATCAGGTTCGAAGAACTGTATTTATGACTTTAAGAGAAGGACTAGGAAACCCAGAAGATACTATTAGAAGTGGTACTGCTGGTTGTCTCGGTGCTTTATGTAAATGGTTATCTCCTGAACAATTAAACGTTGCTTTAAATGATCATATTTTAAGTAAGTTATAACTAATTAACTAAAAAAATAACTATTCAACTTTATTTTCATGTTATTCCATATTAAATAAAAATTTACATTTTCAACAGTTGATGATCCTTCACTAGATCCAATATTGAGACATGGTAGAAGTTCAGCATTGTTTGTTGCTCTTAAAGAATCCCCAGACACAGTTTTTAGTTCATTATATAGCGATAAAGTTATAAAAACAATTTTATGTCATTTACAAGCTGATAAGGTAACAAATAATTAATGATTTATAACTCCAATAATATATATTACACATTTTAAATTTTTAGATTTCTATTGTGATGAATGGAGTTAGAAGTTGCGGATATCTATTTTTACACTTAATGAATATTCGTTCAATAATACCTTCACAGCTTTTAAGTCCATTTACCAGAGTAAGTAAAACAAAAAAAAAAAACTATTATCACATTTTTTTATTTTATATTATTTCGAATAATAAATTTTAGTTGATGAATCAATCCAGTAATGAAGTTAAGCAGTTAGTGGCACATATCTGTTCATATTTAGGAAAGTCTGGTGTTACTATATCTCCAGAATTTCAAAAGGCAACCATACCAATGTTAGTAAATGGAACTAAAGAAAAAAATTGTTATGTCAAATCTAATAGTGAAATAGCTCTAGTTGCTGTTCTCAAATTGCAACAAGGGGATGCAACATTGCAGGTAAATACAATTTCATTAGTGACTATACATTTTATTAAATTACCATAAAATATTCAATTTATATTTTAAATAACAATTGTTAGCATCAAAATAATAATAATAAAAAAAAACGCTTCATCAAATAAATTAAAGGTTTAACTGTAGTCACTAATTGGTGCTGCGGTCAAGCATCCTCTGGCATCACAAGCTTCCGGATGGGTGACCACACGAATTCTATGTGACAAATCCTTCACTAACCGTAACTCCCACAAAATGCTGTCAATTTATAAAATGTCTAATAAAAAAAAAAATTAATTAAACTAGTTAAAAATATAATTATTATTAATACAAATGTTTATTTTAAACTTATATTTTATATGCAGCCTGGACCTGAAATGGAGGTAAACGATTATGCATAAAACTTTACAGTCTAGAATCAACACTTGGCAATGCATTAAAAATAACAATAATATACTAATATAATATTTTATTATCTTCTATTTTAGGCTTGTTTGAATTTACTGGATACTGGTGCTCGTGAAGCACTAAATGATGTTATAAATAAAGTATTACGTAAGGTTTCAACTCAGATGGACACCAAAATTGAAGAGCTGGATGACACATTAATTACTTGAAATGTAATGTATTATAAATTAATTGATGTACTCACATTAATTTTTGTGTGTAAAAATAATCAGATTAATATTAATAACTAGAATTATATATTATATATAATATTTTTGTGCTCTTAATTTCTATAATGTAATAATTCTTCCCATATTGTACATGATCATTAAAAAGAAATCAAATCAAAATGTAATAAGTAATATCAGTTTAATATTTTGTACATTTATTTTTATGAAATATTTAGATGTTTGTATTCAAAATGATAATTAAATGATTGATACAATATATATATATATATTTTTAAAACATACTACGCATATCCAATTATGATTTAATTAAAATACATCATTAACTAAGTTTTTTCTATTTTAATCATCTGGATATTAAATGTGTTGAATAAAAATAGTATAAAACTTTTTATTGTTGGTAAATAAGTTGTATTTACAACTGTTGGAACTATGATGTTTCCTTTTTGACATAACTATAGAATTTGCATAGAAATTGTAATTAAACATGAATACATTCACAACAGTATCAAGTTTTAAGAATATTTGTATCATATTCATAGTATATTATCAAAAATATTATTTTATCTTGTATTTTTGAATATTAAAATTTATATATTCAAAAAATACATATAACCACCCGATAATACAACTAATTCACTGGACTTTTGAGTTTTGACTAAATGAGAAGCTCTGTAACTATTTTTTTAATTAAAAAGATTATTTTATAACAACAGACTTATACTGAATGCAGGTGCTTTCAACTCGCATGTTATTCATATAATTTTATCATACCAAAACTATTATTTTTATTTAATAATTTATATATTTATTTCTAATAAAATAATGTATAACAAGTTTAAAATGTACTACCTATTGGTAATTCAATTGAACTTTACTAGTTTCTTTATTTGATATCATTTCTATTAATTCCTTTTGAAGTGTTATAGGTATTTCCAATGTGATTATGTCATCTTTATTTTTCAATATACTAGCTAATTTTAACAGGCATAGTTGTCGTAAGTCCATAACTGGCATTTCAATTAAAACCCTTGTTCTTAGTGGTACATTGATAGGATGTTTAAATTCAAGACGCTTATGTTCTTCAGCCCAAGGTGTCGCAATGAATACTTCTCTTCCAGCAACAATCATACGACTCTTTGATATACATTCTCTAGAAATATCAAACAAAAGTTAACCTCGGACAGATAAGAAAGAAAATACTGATATTAGCAAACCTAAAAGTCCATGAATGTGTAGAAAATGTGTTTACATCTACAAATTTGTTTGGATCTAAAATACAGTAGGTTTGTTCTTTATTGTGGAAATTCGTCCAATTTACTTCAATACTATAGTAGGTGTTGTTTTGAAAACGTACATATGCTGGTTTTCTTTGTGCAATGTCCAATTGATCACCCATTAAAGCCATTGTCAGTATAACATTGCTCCTTGAATTATATTAAAAAAGAATACTTAGATAATACATAATAATTCTAAATGTCTGGATTTATAAACAAGAATTAACAAAAAAAATAGTTGTACAAGGCACAGAAATAAGAATTAAGGAATTTTATTGACTGTATTGAATTCCAACAAAATAATATAAACTTTGATTACAGAAAAACCAAAATTTCACTTAAAAAAAGTAGAAACTTATTTACTTGTTACAGATAAACATTTCCTGGACACTTATTTTTTAAGATTTTGATGAAAAGATACTACAAACTGTCATTATAAGAATAAGCGTAGCAAGATATAAGCAAGTACAATGATCAATATAAAGTTAAAATCAAATCATAATTATAGTTTGTCTTCAAGTTTTCATCATCCATTAAATATTGACATTTATGAAATGTTCAACAACATGAATTAAACTATGACAAAATATTGCCGTGAATTCAATACAATTAGGCAAACATAATAAATAACTTCTAAATACCTAGTCAAATAAATTTAAAAATGTATTCAATACGAAAAACAATCAAAGCACAAACGACTACCACAGACAAGTGAGTAGTGAATACTAACTAGTGCTGCACTAGTAGTGCATAGAACTTAGAAAAGTAATAAGTGAATACTTTAAAAGAAAATATTAACAACTGAGTACCACAAATTAATATAGTACATCTTAATTCGTGCATAGTACTTACTGTACTAAACTACTATAAAATAACATAGGGATAGGTTGTACATCAGAGAATCACAGAATAGAATAACATAAAACATTAATATTTTCAAGATCTTATATCATAGAGTTATCATTTATCAATTTATCACTATATAATTCTTATATCACAGAATATATATTCTGTTCTTATATCATCTTATATTATCTATATACCTATCCGCACGATTATAATACCACATAATACCTTGAACCGTGATCTTAGATCATAATATCACAGAACAGATATAATATTAAATAATATTATATTCTTATATATTATATCTGTGTA
>WHPZ01587028.1:5571-22092 GCA_016617965.1 Macrosiphum rosae | reverse complement strand
CCCTCACGCACACATCTACACTCGGCTCGTGTACCTATAATACAACCTATAACATAACCTTCGCCCCCGTCGGTCGTGCGACGATTTCGCCACTTGACATTTTCGTCCAGGAACAATAACGTTATTGTCTCGTTTCCGACCGATGTACCTTGCTATAATATTATACTGTTCTGTATAATAATACCGCAAGTACGGTATAAGATATCTTTCACGTGGCATGCTCCGTGTTTTCCCGTACATTATATTATAGCCTATACATGTATATAATACTATATTAAAAAGCATTGAACATTGATACGTAATATAACATAATAATATTATATTAATATAAACATCACAGTAATCCACCTCAAGACAGCGAGTATGTAATATTTATTCCATCATAACTCGCGTGGTGTTTCAAACAAAATTCGACGTTAAATACTATGCATATTTAATACTATACGTTAGCATACAACTAGGTTTTCTTAACGGAGTTTCAAATATGAGAAAAAACAACTACAGAGCAAAATACACAAAATATACAAGTACGATGATAACTCAATGTTCTTATAATATTTCTTATCTAGTCGGGATGGCAATGACGATGAGGAAATCCAAAGGAGTGTTCATTTAACGCACATTATACCTACATATATTATGTATTACTCTACTATTATAAGTCAGCTTGCGTAAAAAAAATAACCTACTATTTTACATTTTGAAGTATTATTATATATATTATTATTTTATACTCGAATGAAAACGACCGCGTAATTTCACATAATAATACAGTGCAGTATATAACATTAAAACTGCACGTATACGCAAACGATAAGACGTCGTAGGTATATTAAAATGTTTTATTATTATTGGGTAGCCTTTTTGCAAATATTATTAGGTATATAAGTTTATTATAACATATATTACATATTATAACCTGCAGTGCTAGTGTGCCTTTCGCACGCACAATACACTAGTTAGGTAGTAGTAATATTATTATTATTAAAATACCTAAGGTCTCGAAACACGGCGGCTGCTGCCGCAGTAATTACGCACAATCGATCATTTTCGTTTTTGCATAATATAATATTATAATGTACAGTGTACACATAGTTCGTGACGTACCTACGTATTTAAAAACACATTGTACAATATTTATCGTCGCAATCATGCGGATGCAGCAGTATAACGTCTTAACCCCTTTGTTTCGGCACTCGTGTCGCACCAGATTAAGTTCCTCGTGTATAACAATATAACGTCTTACTGTTGCCGGACAACCCCCCTTGGTGGCTTAATATATAGAAAGCCCCGAACGGCGCAAATAAGATGCGATTCTCTAATAACACGAATTCGCGGTCTCCGAGTGCGCGGCGGAAACGATCCCCCTGTCCTGCTATTTAGTATGCAAGTCCTTCGTAGTTTATTGCCATCAGATATAACCAATTTGCTTATTATAATTTTCGTAAATAAATTACGACGAGGTTGTGCACCGAAACTCGCCTCGCCGCCTCTGCTCATAAATCGCGGCGGCGGCGAGGCTCGTTCTTAAACTAGACCTTTAAATCCGTAGCGAAAAAAAAATTAATACAAACACATCATGCGCACTTTAGGAGGGTGGGGACAATAATGTTATTATTCGCTCGCAGAACCCAACGCACACACTGTGGCTTCAGCAAGGCGTATTATATAATATATATTATAATATACATCTATATAAGACGATTTACAAACATATATTATAATATCGCGGCATTAAATTATCGGCAAATATGTATTATAATATTATTTATGGTCGAAGATTTTTCTTTTCACGTATACATTATACGCGTATACCTATATTATGCTTTGCGCCAGTCCGAATATAATTTATCGGATTTTGACGGGGGCCGCACATAAATCGTCTGCTGCACTGCAGTGTGGCCTGAAAGTACAAAACTCTGGTTCGGGTTACCACTCGCATATATATATATGTGCATTCTATATACCTATACCTACCCACATACCTATTTATATCTATATGTATATTGTATATGCGTGGAGGCAGCGGCGGTGTAAATGAGACATCTCTAGAGGCGTTCATTAGACCGCCGAACGCGGCCATGATGCAATCGGTAAATACATTTTATCCATCGCCACTGCAACCGGCCGTTTATATATTATTATACAGTATTACCCATATATGCTAATTATTGCGAATCGCTGTGAGTTCACTTCGAGAACTATATATTACATATAGCTTCCAGATTCTGTCACATAAACATTTCGGCGGGTAAAAAAACAAAATTACATTTATTATATCGTATGCACCCGAACACCTCATTATTACAATTATATTGTCATGATTATATTTTGTTTTATTTAATCTAAAACGGATAATTTTATGTTTGACTTTGTTTTGTTGCTCCAAATATAATATATAAATACATAATAAGGTTAAAAGTACGCGATGGATATATTATATTAGAAATAATATATACATCACAACGATTTAATGTAATACAACTATAACGACAATATTATTATATTATACAAACTCCGGGAGTAATAAAATAAAAGTTCAATTTCTCCGACACTCTTACACGTGACACAATCTATTGCACCAGACTGTAATTATTTTGTCGTTGTTGGCCCTTTAATTTATCTCTTCCGCTACTCACCGGTTTAACAAACTTCGTGAGGGCGTTTTATCGGGAAAGTATTTAAATATTTAGATACTATTCCTACTAAAGTTTGTATCAGCCTAAATTCTAAACACCGGTATCATAATATTATAAGAGCGATAAGAGAATTTATATGGAAGATATGTCATCAGCACGATGATACTTTTTTTTTAAACCAACCGTTTTTTGATAAAATTCCAACCAAGTTTAATACACTAGTTCTCCCTGATTTGAATGAACACCTACAACCAGAATAACCTTATATATTAGATTTAAATACTTTTCAATAGACTTGGAGGTTTACGGCCACCGCCATATCACCATTACCTTAACGTGTTAAATAAAGTCAGTATAATATAATCATTGTACTTTAATGTTATACATAATATATCTCAGACAATATATTTTATATACTTCGTTGAATTCGGTAGGGGATAAAAGACAACGCTTGAGTTTTTACCAAAGGAAAAATATTAAGTTCAAAGAAACAAAATGCTCTCTCAAATCGTCTTCACCCAGCCAAACATCGCCCGAGTCCACCGCCCGCCGTGTGAATATCTCACCGGTGCCCATATAAAGTGTCGTTGTACAGGGCCGCCCACAACGGACCGCCCCCGACAATATTCTAGGAGCCTTGGACTAGGTCATCATCCGAGCACATGACTGTTCAAAGGCCAACTGAACTGAAGTTTCCCTTTAAAGACTATTCCGTATCCCCCGCGAACAGCTTTCCGGCGACAGTTTAATATCTAATACTATCATTAATAGGTACGTTTTTTATCAAATTATTATTATTACACTCTACGGTGCCTTGGCGACGACGGGTTAGCTGGCAGCGTCTAGTCGTCGTCGTCGTCGTTATACCTATGCGGCAGGACCGGTTTCCTTTCAGCCGCCGCACACCATTGCCGAGACGACGACTTCGACGACGACGCTTATAATATGATAAACTGTTTTATAACATGGCGACGGTCGTAAAACTAGTTTTTCCAAAGGCATATACACACGCACAGACCTCCGGCTCACGGCGAATCCGCTCTCCCCCGACTTCTTCCCCTCTACACACATCGCAATATATAATAATATATTATATATATACGCAAAACGTTTTACCCGAGTACATAATAATAATATATACCTACGTTGTATATTATATATATGTATAATAATATAAGTGTGCTGGGCAAGTGTTTTGAGTTATGGTTTACGATCAGATTGTATTTTTTATTTTTATTTTTTTGATTAATTACGATTTTTCACATAATAAGCGCGCGCCGGCCATACACATGAACTTGCATAATTATATTATTTTAAAATTAAAATTATAATATTATATTGTTCGACAATGCAACTATTAAATAATAACGTATACGCGTATATTATCTCGATAATATAAATATATTGATATATATATATTATATTATATATAGGTATATCTGTATATAAAGTATCGCGTGATAATAATAATTATAGGTACTCGTTCGTGTGTGATGTTTCCTCGTATATAACCTGCTAAATAATTTGATTTTAACCAGAATTAAGTATTTATTATAATAATATGCATATGCACACAACTATAAATAAATAATTTGCCAGATTTTGAGAAGGAAACTCGCTCGTAAAATTATAATATTATTATATATTATATACTAATATGTATTAATTGCAGCCAAGTGTATGTAATTAAAATTTACAATAATGTTATTAAACTGCTATAATAACGTATAATATGCGTCTGTGACCTCGGTATCAAAATACCATGTACCAACCAGCTACTATACCTACGATTTCGTTATAAATATTGCGTATTAAGCGGTATGTATTAACGAGTCTGCAGGCTGAGAAGAGTGGTTAAAATTATGATTTTCACTTTTTGAGTTTAACAATGTACTATAATAATATAATATCAGGGATACGTCTCGTATGTATTATATTTTAATATACGGACGAAAAGCGAGCGTTCTCAAAGTTTTAAAACTAATTAAAGTTTCCTGTTGTACAACACAAGTTTTTTATGTAACATTAATCGGACCGTGTTTCGCTAAAATTATATTAATTTTCCCGAAAATCAAATTGTCTTCGTTATTGCTTAATATTAATAAAATAAACTTGTTTTTAAGTAAAAGTCTTAATAGGTACATATATATAAAATGAATATACAATATTACGTTTCAAAGTTTGAGAAAATATCATAATAAACCTTGAGTTTTTCGGTAAAGAAAAAAAACACACACGTATACCATTATAATATATTATACAATATTATGTAAGTTTGGCATACTTACATATTATGCTCTCACGACACTTCTGGGTTTTCGTGTACGTGGGGTTTTTTTAGCTCTTTAGACTGTATACTACAGAGAAATTATTCCAAAGCCACCCGGTAAACCCACTATCGAGGGATATATTATAATTTATAATATATATATCACTGACGATATTGGTCATAATATTACTGTATAATATTATCATACGTATATTTGGGTATTATGTGTACAATCGAATCGACGCAAGTATACGCTATATAACGATGTCTCACGGTTTATGTCCCCCTGCAGTTATCCTGCATTTACAAAAATAAATACCTTAAATAGATGTATATAGGTGTGTATCTTATTTTATATAAACGTACGACCCGTCGAAACAAATGAATATAAGTCACGTCACGCAGCCGCCGCCACCTTTTCGCGGGAGAATTCGCCACCGTATTTACGTTCCGGAACGACAAACTTGGAAGTATAAGGAAAAAAAAATGTATATATAAAAAAAGCCGCACCCTCTCCGGTCGTAGAACGACACCTCGAATATCCGGTTTGTTTCTCCGATTCCACAACCCTCTGCCACCACTATCACAGTCGTCCGTTCATCACGTCTTATACCGCGTATATATATATATTTAACCATGAGGTGACGGGGTGGCAGAGGGGTAATTTAATTCTTTTCCCCTGGGTCGCGCTCTCCTCCGCCCTCGCTGGATTCTGGGCGCGGGACGGGCGGGGAGGCGCGTACATAAACCATCCCTCGAGCAGTGCGGGACCCCTTCGGCGAAATTCCTCCTCCGAATCGCACGCGAATTGCAGCGAATATATATATATATTATACACACACACACACACCGTGAAGTATATATACTTCTTGGGTTGTCGCGAGAGCTGGAAATTTATGCCGTTACTTTAATTGGTTCGGGAGCACAATGTCTGGCCGATTTCCCCGGTCTACTCAGCTAGCTCGTCCTCCCCGGTCTTCGTCGTCGTCGTCGTCGCGGGCCCTCTACTCTCATTCTTTATACACGCACTCACACACACACACACACACACACATATACACACAAGCGACTCCAGCATCCAATTTGTTGGTATAAAACGTATTTATACTAGTGAGTGTGTGTGTGTGCGTGGCCTGCCAGAAGTCTGAATAATAATACACCGCCGCCGGTGAGCTAAACCCCTCTTGGCCGTAAATCAACCCCGCGTATATAGTTGTACGAGTTATTTTATTTAAATCGTGTGTATATATATACATATACGTGTGCATGCACCTATATGCTGCAAGAGTATATACACATCTCGTTTCTGTGCTGCATTTCTTGCTCGCGTTCAATTATGCAAATTCTCAGCTCATATCGCGAATATTATACATATACATAATACATGTATATAGGTACGAACTGCGACCAGCGATTTACCCTTCGCTATATGATATGTGTATAATAATATAACGTCTTATCCGTGTATTATATGTTAGCTTGAGGCGCTCGTGGCATTTATATTTTACCTACATGGTTGTAGTAGGACCATCTAATATATATAATATTATAACTCGTCGATAATATATCATCGTGATGTTTTGTACGACATTCCATATTATATATAATAATAATAATAATAATTCGTATATATAAACTTATTATAATACCTATATATTGAACATTAAGTGTATACAGGGCTTGCCGCGTGTTGCGTACGCCGTTTCTCCGAATCTCTGTATAATATACTATTTTAGCTGCTCCCGACTGGAGACCGAGTTTTGAGAGAACTGGAGGGACCGTTTACGATCAAAAATCCGATTTTCAACAAGGTAAAGACAGATATACGCAGTACGCACCCTAAATCAGACGTCATGCATATAATAACATTCTTTACACATTTATATGTATGCATTATATCCCAGTATAGGAGCGTACACCGCCGTTCGGGTTATTTTTTTCCTTCTTATTCTTTGCGTATGTTATGTACAGTATATATATAATAATATATATAGTAAAATGGTATATAATATAATGATATCGTAAACGTGTTTGTTCGGCCGAAGGATTCCCGCTGCAGCGACGGTCTCTGGGACAATGTATAATAATAATGCGGACCTACCGTCACGAATATGTACCGTTATACATAGACGATAGTGTTCAGGACATATCATTATTATAACCTTTTTCTTGCTTTTATTCCGTTCAGAATTCAACGCCGCTAAAATATGTACAGGTGTTGCTCGCGCGCCGCCGTATACTATACATAGGTGCGTTGTATAAATATGTATAAATGGAGTAATAACGCGTAAAATATAATATTATTTACTATAATATCGTTTTCATCGCCAAACGGCGGTCTCGGCAATGTTTATTATAATTTACCTGTATTACTATAGGTATATAATAATATAACGGGCGTATACCTGTTCGCTGTAAATTATCTAAGCGCGTTTAATAAGACGTCCAATCGTTCGACACCCAATATACGTGCACGTAATATATAGACGGCGGCGGACGGGCGTGTATAATATTATAATAACAATATTATTTTTTTTTTTTTATTGCGACCGCAAATGAATACATTATTATGATTTAAACGCCCGACCGTGGTTTATAATATTATGTAGGTATATATATATTATTATCGTCGTATATAGGTAGGTACCTCGCGTAGGCGCTCTTCCCTCGCTAATATATATATACCGACATGCTGCAGCGAGGCAAAAAATATAATATCGTCTCTTCTCTCTTTCTCTCCACTGCCCCATGGCCGAGACGAGATCGGTACCTGCATAATAATAATACCTATCAAACTGTAACATTTTATATACTTACATATTATAGCTACCTTGTGTATACCGCGGGTAAACGGTGGTTCCGCTACTCGCACGATATATACGCGATTTATACTTTAAATCAATTTCTCGAAATAACTATATTAGGTATATTACGGTATTACCGCCGCCGCCGCGCCGCCATTATATTCACACGTGCCCATTATACCCATGTACATTTAGTTATAATAAATTCGGTTGGAGACATCTGCAGCGGTATACACACATATAGGTCCCTACACTTAAGTGTTGTAAGTACGGAGTCCGAAATCGGCGTTATAGTAATGCGCTCGGTGGTCTGCAAATGGATCCGATCGCCGTTTTATATCGTAAATCTGTATTACATTCATATATATATATATGTATATAATATTATATGTATTAAACGAGCGCGTCCAATTAACAAAAAAGGCTATTGGTGTAAAAGTTTCTTAAGTGTTATTATTGTACCGCCTCCCGCAGTGACAATACCTCTATACTATATACGGGCGGAATAAGTATATACTTTGTACTTATATACTTTGTACCTGCACAGTGTTTATATATATTATATATGTATATACGTGAACCGAAAACTTATAACACGGCGACTGATCGCGAGCGGACGACATCCGGTCGTATGGGTATATATTATATGAGGGGGACCGCCGGACGAAATTTATCGATGATTGGGGCTGAAAAGGTTAAATCTCGCGGCAGCGCACTCCTTTATATATATACGCGTTTACGTATACTCACATGTATACAGGTATATATAGACACCGACCTAGGGTTCGTAATCGGATTATATTATATAGGTATACCATAATATACCTATACGACTTTTATAGCGCGCGCGAATTAAACGGAAGGCGTCTCGCCCCGACCACTCACTTCTGCAGCTAGCTCCTCCCCGTTCAAACGCCGCCGCCACCGTCTTCTATAATCTTTGTTAATCGCATCCACCGCCGCCCAATATATCTATAAGGTATATATATATATTTAAGTATAGAAATGGGTTCATCCCACTTACGCAACACACACACACACACACCATAGAGCGTTTGTCCACAAATTCAATTATTTACTTTGGCCCGTGGAACGTGTCCAAATGCCAAGATTTTTCTCCGTTACCAAGCGATGGCGTACAGTTTATAACGCTCTGCCGAACCATCTACTCCGGGCAGCTAATATAGAATTACCAATGATATGTAGAAATCCACCTCGCAGCCACGCTAAAAATATATATCTAATGTTGCAGGAAGTATAATAAGTAATATCGCATATAATTATGTTATACAGACAATGTTATTTGATATACATTAGCTTGTATAATATTCATTTATCTGAGTTATATGAATTACAAATGCAGCCTTAACCACCACTTTGACGCTGATATCACGTGGCTGCACCACCGTCTGGGTTTTTTTATTTTCGGATACCTTGTGACGTCACGAGCAGTCCCCAACATGGCCGTAACTCACCGGTCCGACGCCGTAAATCAATCGCACGCATGGCCGCCCGCCCGCGTTCACGCGCCGCCAGAGTCGTCCAATAGGTATATCCAATTGGCGCAGAATCCCCACTGACAGTATACAAATATATGTACACATTATATATATATATATATATTTATATAATATGAATGTGTTGTATGATCGCCATTAGTAGTGCACCATAATGCATCCCGCTGCATATAAAGACGGTGTAGTCAGTGAATAATATATAGATATTTTGTTTTTCCTCTTCCGAAGTTGCTCATATCGTTTCTTCGATTCACATAATATTATTGTAATAATATCATCGTGGTATAGGTACCTGCAATGTTAAAATGTAGGCCATTCAGTAGTTCAAAAAAATAAAAATCCTAAAGGCCAATCACGATCGGCGTGGAGAGATCGTGCTAGAACATTATATGTCATTAAGTACTGAAAAGAAAATAGTATCCAAAAAGATTTTAATACCCATCTATATTATAGTTAATTTTACGGAAAAGTTGCGTCTGTATCAAACTCGCATCCCTGTAAATATATCTTTGTATACTCCCATAGATATCTTGAATATATCTATATTTCATGAATATATTTTTATCCTTCTATAGTATATTATATGCATATCTCTGACCACTGCATATTATATACCGCCTTCAAACGAATAATAATAATAATAATATAGCCAATATAGGTAACGAATCTGAAACGATGATGAGACGCGTGTCGGAAAAGTATATACGTATTTATTGAACCCGGAGTTTATAACCATTATTCATAAACCTGTTTTTTTCATAGGAAAACCGCGGTAAGGCTACAGCGTTCGTTACAATATATATATATACAACTCGTGTCATATAATATATTATACAGACTTTGTTATTAAGTGTTTAATATTGATTTGTAATTATATTAATGCGGTTGCACGTATTATATCGTTTAATTTCATTTATACTTTACAAGATTATGCACGAAGATTTACGACTTAAATTGTTGTATGCTTCGCAGGGTGCGCACGATATGCACCTATATACATATATAATATATACGGCGAGATTGAGTTAACGCGATTTTAAAATTAAAAAATAATTTATTCGTGGACTGATTGTAAAAAAAAATATTATGTTACCTACCATAAAATTATTATTATATACACGAACGAACACGAATAATTAATTTTTTATTATATATATTTATATCATATACCCTGCATACAGCAGGCAAGCGCTATTGATGCTATATAGATTGATCCTATATAAACTTAATATATAAAGTATTTATCGTGTAATATATAAAAGTGTTAGAAATATTTACAACTCAATCTATAATCCCAATAAATCATCAGCTGTAGAATATACCTATTGCAGTTGGCTGTATAGCTGCAGACTTTCAACCGTTAAAATATTTATTGACAAATGTACGTGCATATATATAAAACCATTCGATGTTTATTATAGGTACAAACTCGATAAATTATGCACAAAAAATGAATACAGATAATGCGTCTACTACATATAAATAAATAAACTTATACCCATATATTATGATACAAATCAACACATTTCCATACAGAATTCGGTCAACACGTTACAACTCAATTATGGCGTGGGTCACAACAATATATTATAATAAAATATGCAATATCGCTTTAAGATTATAAATAAATATATTACAATGTGATCGTACCTGACCCAACCACTTATAATTTATTTATTTAGTATATTTTACACTATACGTATATAATGTAATAAAACAATTGGTTAATCTCGTTAATGTTACTGTTCCAGGAGCAAACGGACTCAGACGCCGTGGTCGACAGACGTACACCAGATACCAGACCCTCGAGCTGGAAAAAGAGTTCCACACCAACCACTACCTGACTCGCCGGCGGCGGATAGAGATGGCGCATGCGCTGTGCCTCACCGAAAGGCAGATAAAGATTTGGTTCCAAAACAGGCGGATGAAGCTGAAAAAAGAGATACAGGCCATCAAGGAGCTGAACGAGCAGGAGAAACAGGCGCAGGCGCAGAAGGCCGCCGTGCTGGCAGCCGCTCAGGCCGCCGGTGATCGCTAAAAGAAAAAAACGGATAACATTTTTTTTTAATCAACCATCCCCGACCTATTATATACGAGTTATCATTAATTTTCCTTATCGTTTTATTATTTTTATTTTTTACCCCCTTCGTCGCCATATTTTTTTTAACGTTTTTATTTTTGTACATAAATTTGTAATTTTCGTTTTTTTTTTTTATGCCCTTATATTATTGTATTATATACTATTGTCGCGCGCGCGACCGTCGTGTTTGTTTCTAGTTGTGTTCAATATATAATATTGTATATTATCCCCTATATTATTATATAAAATAATGTATTCATAAGGATTATGTCGCTTTTTTCATTATATATAATATATTTATAAATATAATACTGTAAATGTAAATACGAAATCTATATACGTAATAAGTGTGTTAAGTCACCGACCCCTTCCCCATCCCCCCAGCCAACGGCAACCAACCGCTCGTCGCCCTGCAGAATAGTCCCGAAGAGAAACCGAGCGTCACGTGATGCAAATTCGACGGCCACGAAACGCGCATCGCGAAAAGAAGACGTCACCTTCGCCGTCGCCGCCACCACCGCCGCCGAGACAAGACCACTATAGCTGCTGCCGCAGAAAGGATTGCCGGAATGCAGTGCGCACACGCGCTCGTATATGCCTATACATACGAATCCTTCGGATCACGATCACCAGGTAAGAGGACGACCGCATTTTTTAATTTATATATATTACAATACGTTATATAGTATATAAGCTATCTGCATAGCTACGATATAGAACATCTATATATATTATATATATAATATAATAATCGATATATATATTTATACCTAAAGAGTATATCATATATACGTGTATGTATACTACACGGACGGTGTATTTATATATATATATATATTATGTAGAGTTTTTTCCACCCCGCGAACCCTCACCGTCATCATGACATTTCGAGAATTTTGTTCTTTTGTTTCGGGCGACGCTCCTGCCGCTGCCGCTTCACATGCTGCAGCGTTGTCGGAATAATTGATCAGTGACGGCTTGGCTATAGCGTACACGTGTGCGCGAGAGAGCGGCGGCGGCGGAAAAAAAATCGTCAGCCGTCGCGACCTTATGGAGTCTTCGGCTCGAGCGTTTCAATTTGTCCGGTCACCACAAAAACTAGTCACTGCATATACACGGCAGACGACGTCCCGTGCGCCCGGGGGGCTCCTGCGTTATTATATTATTACTATTATTATTATTTTTTTTTTTTTTTACATAAAAAATAAACCAGAAACGCCAAATTTGGTACCGTCCTTGTCGGTGTATATTATATATAGTATTTGAGCGTGTGTAATTTTTTTCTTCTATAATATATATTTCACGTTTTCGGTGACTGCAAAATAAACGCAAGTATTATATAATAATCTTGCTGCAACTGTCATTATATATTTAATATATATTGCAGCAGCAGGAGAATCGCTCTAAATATCGTGACCTATATATAAAGTCAACGACATTCGTACTTCGAAGCGATAAACATAATAATATTATGACCTGCGAAGGGGAAATATTATACAGATTGGCTACAATATAATATTTAGATAAATGCGATTGTTAATAACGGTTGCGAAAAATTTGTCTATATAGGTATTATAAATATATTTCATCAAAATGGCGTGCGAATAAAAAAAACAACGTATAATAAATACCCGTGTCTACAGCTGTTAAAAAAATTATCGTTTTGAAAATTAATAAAAAAAAAGCGTCAAAATAATCACTGGTCGAAAATCTATATACTATTATAATATCGAATAAAACAAATATAATATATCATAATAATATATACATAGCAGGACACGCATTTAGATGTCATACTCGTCAGGCGGCGCGCGTACCTATACATAATAATATAACAAACGCGGCACATAATATTTTATTATGAATGGATATAAATCGAAAAAGTGGGATATTCATATTTTACAACATAATATATTATTATTACTGCACAATAATACTAATAATAATGATAACCATATGATAGTGCGTGACATCACTCCGGTAGCCGCGGGTACAACGAGTTTTCGTATTCAGCCTCGTCGGGTTTTGATTTTTGCGATTTTTTTCTCTATACATTATTGGCGTGCATTGAGTTTTTACGACCGTCCAGCCGGTCGCACACAATAATAAATGGCATATATGTACCTATATACTATAGTGGTTTAGTCGTCGTTGTCGATATAGAAGCTCATATAATATAATACATAAACGCCACCGGACAAATTATCGTATTTTATTATTTGTTCACGCATATTATATTATAGGTTGGTATATATACCGCATATACCTTCAGTCTTACGCCGGCGATAAACACGTTCCGTCAAACATGTTAATCAATATAATATATTATGTATTATAATATCCGATTCTAATTGTATTCGATGTATAGTCTATACATTTAATATATATATAGGTTTTCCCATATATATGTGGTTGTAGAGACACCGCATAAATATTATAACATATATATATATATATATGTACGCCGTACCACCACCGTCACCAGCACTGTTGACTCGATATATATACGCGTATTTACATATCTATATGTATATAGTTTCGGAACGACTTCATTCAGAAGCTATCGGATCGTAAAAAAAAAAAAATCGAAAAATACACACACACATATCCACTACAATTGTCGTGTACTCGAGAGTTATGCCGCCGGGACATGTTATAAGCGCGTACATATAATATAATACTCTCTCTCTATATCACTATCTTTTTCTCTATACTCTTCTCTATATCTCTCACTCACTCTATCTTTCTATTTCTCTCTTTCTCTCCCATCTCTCTATCTTTCTTCCTACGTCTCTCTACTTTTCTCTCTCTACGCACACCATTGTTTGTGCCCCCGCGAATGTGACCCTTGTAACGCGTTTGAGTATACACGGCAGAATGTCGTTTGTATATTATGTTATACGTGCACGGCGACGATCCCGCTCAGAGGAAAAAAACGCGAAAAAAAAACATAGCAATAATAATAATAATAATAATAATATCGTATACAGCCGAATCGCACCACCACCATATTATTATTATCATACCACGAGGCGTGTAAAATGACTGGTGGGTTTTAATTTGCGTATGTTTTTTTGGGGCTCACGCCGTACGGTTTGCTGCAGAGATGGGCCACCGCAAGGTGTGTATAGGTAGTATATTATTGGCAATACGTTCGTATTACAGAGTATTGTTATTATTTTAATATCAAAACCTTGAATAGATAATGTTATTATAAAACGAGATGGAATAATTATATTAATATACGTTTGATAATATATTATATTCACAAAAGTATTATTATACGCAGAGTTGGTTGATTATACTAGCGTCAGCTATTCATGTTACACCCCGAAGTAACTATACTTATAATTACTGAAATGTATTTAGGTACCTATATAAATATATAATATACTTGATAGGTACGCGTTTGAATTATGGCATTGGAAGCTTATAATAAACATTCCCTACATATTATTTCGCATAAAAATATGATAATAATAATAATGACATACCCAAACACGCTGAATAAACGAAACGGGACGGCCGACTCCTTCACACATAACCAGCTCTTTACATAATTATAACATAATATATTGATTTATTTTGAGCATGTGCATGTTATATTATTTTTGTTTTTTATTTCGTATAATATGATTTATTGTGTTTTTTGTTTTTTTGTTTTTACTAAAACATAGTATGGCACCCTGTTTCAGGTCAAATCGATAACCGCACACACTCACACCACACATTCATTCGTGAACGAGCACACCGAGACTCGGAAAAGTATTCCCTCTGTGTTGTAGATCAAAGAGATAATATTATTATTTATTTGTTTTTTTTTTATATATAATTTTTTTTTTTTTTATATGGTTTTGTTATAGGTTATTTTCTTAAGGAAAAAATTAGTATATTTTGTTTTATTTTTAATTTTATTATTATTTTTGTACCCCTCGAATGATCCTCAATAAAAATAGACTATAATATATATATAATATATAATATATACATATTATATAAAACAATTTAATATACATGTAATATTGTATATACAATATATATAATATATAAATATATATATATAAGTGTGTACCTACATTTAGCATCAACGTGTAAAAATCTATTTAATAATAACTTTAATACATTATATTATATATTATATTATATTGATAATATTATTTATAGCGAGTGTGTAATAATACGAAATTTAATAATAAATACAATTAATAATAATACCTATTTATTTTTCAATTTTTTTTTTTTTTTGTGAAACCAAAATATATATATATATATAATTTATATATATATTTACTGAAATATGTAATAATAATAATAATTTGAATATACCTACTGTTAGTGAATAAATAGAAATAAAAGATAAAAGTGAAATTCTATACTAAAAAAAAAAGAAAAATGCGTTTTAATTTTTATTCTCTCCTCTTTCACAGTCTATGTATAATATTATGATAATGATAACAAGGAGAAAAAAACACATAACGACGTTATCTCCCCCGCCGCACGACGAAGTACCTAACATAAAGTATATATAGTGTGTGCGCAGACGATGATAATATTATAATACAATTTATTGTATGCGTAATTGCACACACACCCGATGACGACTGCGCTGCAGTTGCACTGTTGTGGTGAATTTTCCGGCCTGAAGTTTTAAATGGTGGCCAATAAAAAAATCAAAAAAATCGAGACAAACCGTCACGACGATAGTATGAGGGGGAGGGAAATGGCCATTTCTGCTGCACGCGGCGACAGAGTGTATATACGTTGCCTATATACACACGCGCTGTGTTTAAAATATAATATATACATTATACTTATGTTTATATATATATATGTGTGTTCATATATTGTACGTCCCTCGTTGGAGTTAATTATCATCGGCACACAGGCGCGGGCGCGAGTCCCGTGAATTACTATGTGTTTATATATATATGTCCTACATTTATACTCGATTGTTTATCGCGCACAATACATATGCGACGCACTTTGTTCGCGTGTACATCTCCATTTCATATTATATACATATGCACACACAGACAAGTATACGTACCCTACCCCTAAAACGGAATTTATAGGTCTATATATATGTACGTACGGCGGACGTATTTATTTTTATTTTTTTGTTAGTGCACCCCCTCACACACATTCATCGCATATTATATTGCAGTGTGCTGCTGCAGTATACATATGATATCATATATATATATATATATAT
>WHPZ01587027.1:0-11172 GCA_016617965.1 Macrosiphum rosae | reverse complement strand
ACGTGGTAGATAATATAAATTATATTAATATTAAATTTAGCAATTACTGATTAGCGATGATCGGTATTTGGTTGTATCTTTCGTTATCATCGGTATGATTTATTCCTTAGAGCAGTATGAAGCCATGGGTCCCTAACTAAAACTTATATTGGTCCGGTCCCCGGGGACCCCTCTTTTGTAAATACTTACTTTTCAATTTGAATAAATTAACTATCTACCTTTTTCGCAGTAAATTGAGTTTCAATAGTCAAAAAATACCCGGAATTTCAAACGAATACATGCAAATGTATTTAATAATTTCACTAAAATAAAATAAAAATAAAAATCACTACAGTATTACACTACCCTGGGGATCTCCTAACATCAACCCGCGGACAAGTGACAACCAATTGGGAACCAATAACTTAGAGGTACCTACAGGGCTGGATTGGTTTGGCGAGTTACGAGAAAATCTCTGTGGGCCGCTTAAAGTTAGGGCCGGTCGTGTGACTGAGTGAAAATAAATTAACGATTAAAATACGATTGGCCACCTATAATGCCTATAATTGGCTCGTAATAATATTATAGACGTAATTTCAGGCCTTTGAATATGTAAATGTACCGCTTAGAAGTGAAATTCCCGATGGGCCGATACATACCAATCCGGCCCTGGGTACCTATACTTACTATAATAGTATAATACAGTGAGCCAGTGAGGTGTATAAAGAATTTGACTTATGGGGACTTATGACAATGTTGATACAATAAATAATATATATCATAATTGAAACATAGTTTTTTAGGGTTCCGTACGATAAAACGGAAGCCTATTACTAAGGCTCCGCTGTCCGTCCGTTCGTCTGTCTGTCACCAGGCTGTATCTCATGAACCATGAAAGTTAGAAAGTTGAAATTTGCACAGATTATGTATTTCCGTAGAATACTAAAAATTCTTTTTTTTTTATTCTTTCTTTTTCGAGTTAATCGAGTGACAGGAACCACGTTAGCAATACATATACAAATACGAAATATCTCAGAAAGTTCAATCAAATTGTAGATATTTCAATATTATTCTGAAAACCACCTACTATTTGTTTGCTATTATATAAATAAATTCATAAAATGTGTTACCTAGTAAAAATGTATACTCAATAAATATTATCGTAATTCAACATTAAAATCCAAAAAAGACATTTTATTTTTATTTTTTATGAACATTATACCTACATGAATTATATTTTTAGATTATATAATATAGTTATATAAATTGCAAATAATACATATAAAAATTAAACTTTATGAAATTAAAATCTTTTTAAATTCTATCTTGGAATAGTATAAATAATTTTAAATTCTAAATACTCTTTCTAGAAATTTTTAGTAGAGAACATTTTACAAAAAAAAAACTAACATACAAGATATTATAGATGCTAGTACGCTATATTATATTTTAGAGATACATATATCATACATTCATTGTTTTTGCTTAAACAACTTTATAATGTGGAAAAAATCGTTTTCAAGATTGATTATATGTCTGGTATAATAATGAATGATAAATAATAATTAATAGGCATCATATTAAGAGGCCCGCCACTAAATGTATTTTTGTTTAATTTAACAGGTAATTTGTTGAGTTATGGCCGTTCAAAAGACGAATCTTTTAACTTTTAAGTATAACAAATCGATAATACTGTTCCCTTAACGAGCTAGTTATACATGTATATATTTAATTCAAAATGTTTGGCGATGTTATATTGTTAAGCCTATAAGTCCCTAACCTATTACGATAACACTTGTTATTACTTTTAATTATGTTTTTAACCATCATTACCTTATTTGTAAACGTTAGAACTTAGAATTCATAATAATAAATTGATGTTATGAAAGACGAAAAGTACAAAGGCGGTTAGTTTTATGAAAGGCATTACAGACAAACGGTTTGTAAGTAGAATAGCACCGATATAGTGGGATATATAGCTATAATAAAAGTATAGGTAGGTACTTAAGGAAAATATAAGCCTCATCCTATATATTCAGTCGGATGGCTCATTCCTCATACTTGTGTGGGAAGAGATTTACATAAACGCGCACTGCTTTGGAGTCCGTAGTAGATCACGCAATTCGGTTATTAGGAATGTTTTGACTAGCGTGAATATTAAAGTTCAAAACAGATTCATCAATTTAATCTGGAAATATATAATAAAAAAATCCAATTTTGAAATCATTCCCGATAATAAATAAGTTTAGTTAGATACTTACCTATATTTAAGTATTTATTTTAAAATCATTTTTTTACATACAAGTCAGTATGCATTATGACCTACGAAGACGATCGACGATAACAATAAAACACATGACCATCGGGTTCTATACGAATATGATTATAGTATAGGTATACCGATAAATTGGATATTATAATATATTTTAGTTCGTCATAGAACGCAGCTCAAGCATTTCAATTGGATATATGGATAGGATTAAACGTGTCGAGCGTAATAAATGGTTACATTTATTTTTCGTCAAAATAATTTTTATCCTACAGGCTACAGAGAATGTTTTACTTTATATACTGGCGCCGGTTCGTATTCGTGGACAAGTCACGTAACACGATATATTATGATATTCCTAAGCACCTAGTAATTCAACACATCCAATATTTTAAAAATATATTATGATGGATATGTATATATATATAATACAACCATAAGTACAGTAGCATCCCTGGGAATTAGATATATTTGTATAAGTACATAAAATAACAAATATCGTTTTATAATAATAATTTTTAACAATATAGATAGATTCATATAGAAGTGTTTTTATTATTTTAATTTTTAATTGTTTATAGTTTATACTTACTTATTATTTCTGTATATGTTTAAAATGTAATTATTTACTATTTATAAACTACCATTTAACATTTAATTACGACTAGTCATAAGTAAAAAAAAAAAGGGGGGAAGTAGGTAACTACTCTAGCTGTACAGTAGGTGTCGAGTGTAGACTGTAGGTGTATCACCATTGAGTAAGTCACTGCACTAGTGTACTGTATATGTACAATTTTGAAAAATCGTGGTCTACAAAAAAAAAAATTCTGAGCGACCACGGTCTGTCAGCCTATATTACCATAACTAAATACTTTAAAAGTTTCTAGTTTCCGTACAAATAATATTTTTAAATTAGATAAAACAAAATAACTAAAATTTCTTAATATATCCTTAAGATTATTTTTTATTTCAGTATGAACTACTTATAACTTACTACCTTGTATTAATTTTTCAAGGTTAAGCAAAGAATTTTTTGTTGACATCCATAAAAAAAAAAAAATTAAAAATGTCTAATGTTTCATGTTTGTATATACCTCTCATAAAGGGTCAAATATTTTTTAAATTTTATAATGCATAGAAAATAATAATGTAAACATTTTGTGAAAATGTTTGGTTCCTAAAATTATTCATTTTTAATAACACAAAAAAAAAACAAAATCGGGTTTGCGTAAACATTTTAGTTTTTCCTTAATTTTTTATTTATTTTTCCCGATTATATTAAAAATACTGTGCATTTTTTACTTTTGACTCTCAAATTACCAACTAAATCCAATTTTCTACCAGAAAATACACTCAAAGTTGAAAATGTAAGCATTTTATCTACTGGAAATCCAGTCTTCGTGCTCAAAATAAAATAACACACATCACTGTAAAATTAATACATTGGTCGCTCCGCTCACGATCTTAAATACTGAAAAAAAATCAAGTTTAATAATACAACAAAAACGGAACTGTATCTATAGTAAACAACTGGCCTGCAGGCTGCAGGATGTGATTGCCTCGGTGGCTCGGTGACACCCTCCAATCGTTATTGTAAGCACTTTAGATACTATTAACATTTTATTAAAGGTAATACACGATTAATACTATCAGATTTTTTTTTTTTTCATTCACTCGAAACTAGGTCCTAATCTAAACTTTGAAGTATATTTTACTATTAGGAATTATGAAGTACTTCGATGAATTCAGAGAGGGTCGAAGTAGGGGTGGAGGTTATGTTTAATATTTACAAGTATTTATTAGTTTGATACTTTCGCCTATATTATCGCCTATCGTAAAACTATAATATTATGAAAATGTTGTAATAAAAATCTTTGAAAGTTTAATCTACCCTCGAACCCAACATTTCTCATTACTAAACGATATTTTCTCATTCTTATGTGTACCAACAATTAGATTACCTTATACATCGGGATATTATATTATCATCTCTACGATTGTTTTATTCCAATTTATCATATTCATAATATTATGTTCGTCAAGTTAATTCAGCTAACCGATTTGGGTTCTGCCGGTTAGAATAAAGCCTCAAGTCTACCATAGCAATTCGTTGCTCCTGCGTTCTACTCAGTATTCGATCGTAGCGACAATAAGCGAATGTTATATTATTATTTACCCACGTCCCACAGGCCACAAATTGTAAGCGGGGCACTGTATAATATTGTTATTACGGCGAAGCCGTGTCGTATAGGTCGGTCGACGGGTTGGCGTTGGCAACACTGATTTTCCCGCCAAACTGGTAGTGCATCGCCGCCACCGGTGCCAGTCGCGTTCCTGCATACACCACGGCCGACGACCGGTACCATTATACCATATTACCATCATAATAATAATATTATTGTCGCTTCGTCGTACTCCCATCCAGCGATTGAGTGCTTAACTTAATTTTATCTTTTATTTTAATATTATTATACAGATTTGTGCCTCAAGTTGTATTATAATATTATTCTTGCGGCCGAGGGTCAAGTGCGCGCATCCGTTTTTCGTCCGTGATTTCCAACCGCAACACCGTGACTTGTTCGCGTATTTTCCGCCGTCTACACCACACACATCGACTCCTCCGAAGTCGCTGGTGGTGCGCGTACTTGCCAGCCAGCCGTTGGTCCTTCAGATGTGCACCGCTCCAGAGTGACAACAAAGACGACGACAATGGCGCAAGAACGCAAAAGTAGTGGTCAGAACTTAGAGATGCAAGATAAACCTGACGGCGGCGGTTGTCTGTCGGCGACCGACGAAGAACGCGAACCCTGCCTGAAGGCGTCCACCGACCTGTCGCCGGTGACCGACAAGAACAACGGCACCGCAGCCGCACCACCGCCGTCCACGGACAACAACAACGGCACCAGCAACGGAAAGTTCCACGCGTTCGCGGCCGCCACCAGCCTGGAGCAGAAGCTCCGGGACAAGACCGGCTTCTCCAGAACGGGGCTGGTCGTGGCCGTGGCCGCAGTGCTCCTGTGCGTCGTCCTGTTCATCACGCTGGTCGTGCTCCTCTTCATGTGGCCGTCACCGCCACGCCACTTCCCCGTCTGCCGGAGGGCTGCCTGTCTCCGAGCTTCAGCCGAGGTGAGTTATTGAACATCAGTCGTAATATAATATATTATTGCTACTCTAGTGACTTTAATACTGTCGTGTATCGAGTGCAATGATTTATTTATAGACCGTAATATACTAATATATGTGTCCTACTTCGAAGTTTGGGGGTCATCTTTGTCTCCGTGGTAAAAACGAAAAGCTCAAAGAATTATCGCCCTTAGTTGGCAAGGATTGACAGCAAATCGAAGGTTAAAAAAATTCGCGGGAATAAAACATCTCTTATTTAACTGAATTTTTTTTCAGTATTACGTCGTCCCGAGTATAAATGCGCAATTCAGCATCAACCAGTAAGACTTTAGTATAATTTTTATCTTTTAAATCTTTCATTTTATAAAAAAACTAAAAAATGTTTTTAAAAACTCCTGACGAACAGTTTTTTTTTTCCATCGTGTGGTTGGTATGTGATTTTTATACTGTAATAACACGGTTTTACAAGTCTTATATCATATAGGTAATTTTTATTTTAGGTTTGCATTTTTGTTAGGTTCATTGTTTAGTTAGGTATATTATTATTTATTCCTGCACCGGTGGATGGTCGCGTTTCATATTATTTACTGTAAAATGCAAATTTTATGTTAATTTTTCGTGCTGCTTAGCGACACGGTCGGCCACGTTCGGTGTTCTTGACCGAGAACGATTATATAAGAAACGTTTTTCCCAATCAAACATCACGTTTAAATTATTTAGCATTTGATGTGTAATATTGACAACATCAAAATGTTTTCTCAGAAATACCTAGTTTGGTTCGATCGAGACGATGTTGAATCGAAAGACGATTCGACGACCGTAGAGTGACCTATACACTATACCGTATAAATATTTCCTACACGCGATAATACGATATTATCTTTGGACGTATACCAGACACCCACGTGTAGGTTCTATACTGATTCACGTGTAGGTACGACCTTTTCGGCGTGCAAAAAGACAATTGTGCGGTGCATTCCAGGAACACGTATGCATTATATTATCCTGTTCGTTATTTCGAAACGTCTGAGAACACGTCCATAAATGGCGTCGACGGTGGCGGTAACAACCCCTCTTGGATCGACACAAAAGACCACCGCCGCCGCCACAGGACCCGTCAGCATGCTGCACAATCGCTGCAGGTATAGAAAAGGGTCGGACGTTGGTTTTTTTTTTCGATCGTTTCTCCCGTCCTCCGTCGGTTTTACGATCGTCGTAAGAACTACCTTCGGTCTGTCGTCTGTAATATTATTACTTTATACGCGTGTATTATTGAATAAGAATTTCACACCCACCGCGACGCTCATACATATAGGTACTATTATGTATATCGTATAAATGTATAATATGCGCTATGTAGCATTCCGCGTATTTCGTTGACCCAGTCGAAAACGACTAAAACGGTCGTCGAAAATAATATATAACAATATATAATATTATCTCTTGTTTGTTCGAAATTTTACTATCTAAAAATGAATTGATAAAAACAGTAAGCGCGTTTCGATTGAAAATTTTATTGGAAAAAGTGTTTCCTTCGACTTATCCGAGTATAATCATATATTAATACCAGATAGGTATATTATAAGCTCCAGCGTATAAAACGTTGCACGTACTACGGTTTCCGCTCGATTACGCTTCCGATCGGCCGAATCCTTATACATTGGCGATTTGCACACGTTGTACTCATATCGTGTCCTTTATCGTTGTTATTCCGGTAATTCGATATCGCGCTTTATGTCCGCACACGGGGTGTCACTAGAAACGGCTCGCGCCGCAGGATGTCTTCGTCCTGAAGAATATATTGTACAGCAGGTGTTTAAGGATAACGAAGAATTTCGGTCTGTACAATTTGATACGCGTCACGTACCTACGCATATCATTATTATATATATTTCTGGTATTCGAAATTTACTACTCACGTACATTTTCATGGACCTGTTGTAGCGTGGACAGATTTTTCTTCGTTGGTACTTATGCAGAGGTATCCACGCAAAATATAGGAAATTCACTCGTTTGGAATTGTATTCTCGGAAAATAACCGTGACGGTATAGTTCGTTTTTATCGAGCAAATCAAATTCTATCATGTCCGCTGATGTTAATAATAAGTACTACGTTACGTACAGCTTAGTTTAATTTAAGCAATATTATTCAAAACCTGTTGAATAATTTTAGACGATCTGTCAACCTTTTATAGGTAGGTAGGGATATTAACTATACGCGTCTCTGCGTACTACGAATAATAAAATATTGTTTTTTATTTTTTTTAGTTGCGCACAAAACATTGTGTATCGTACGCGGACATCGCAGGCACGTTGGTTTATTATTATTACACATGATACCACTGAAAACACTTAAAAGGGGTTCTTTTTATTATGTTCCGCTGGTTGCCATTCTTCCTGGCAATACAATATTCAGGAATTTTGCATATTTTTTTCTAATATATTATATATTTATATTATTATATTCACTGCACAAGTCGGAAACAACGACGTGTACGTAAAGTATACACTATATATTATTATATAGATTGTAATTTGTACCTATTGTGTATTGCCGCGCATGCACTAAAATACATAATAATATTATTATTATACAATATTTTCGGATACGCGTGTGCGTAATGGAGGAGCACGCACATTTTAATGTCATTATTACAGACGTTTGATGTATTCCGTTTGTTGTATTTAAATGTTTTATAGGTCGTTCGTATGGTCGACGACAGATGTAATGAACGAATAAAATTGTCATTGGTATAATCGGCAGACGCTTCGAATCAAAGACTGCACGTGTTCGTCGTCTGTAGAGCGTAGACTGTATATATATATTTACATACTTGATGTGTTTGTGTTTTACGGATTGTTGCAACGGTAATATTTTATTTAAACTGCTATACGTATCCGTGCTCTGTTTACAAAGCTTTTAATACAAAGTCGATATTAACTTCCAGTTCTGCGTAGGTTTATAAACTAATATTTATCATTTCGTAGGTAGCTCGTCTAATTATCGATTATAGCCCCGAAGCGATTTTTGGCGTCTTGCACCGACAGCAGTTGGTTGAATAATATTTCTGCAAGATACCATCATCTCTAATGGAAAAACGTTCCTACGCCCACCGGCTAAGGTGTGGACTGTGGACATCGCGCGCACTGTAGACTGTAGCATAGGGATTTCGCGTTGTTCGTATACAAAAAAAATAAATATGTATGCAAGTTATAGGTATGTGATAGTACTCCTTTGAATATACAAAAAATACGATTATTTAAATAAATTACAACACACCTCTAAAACGATTACTCTATGTTTAATAATCTATATTATCATAACAGTATTCGGTAATTATTAGGTAGGTATTCATTATTATTACTTATTTATTACATTATTAAATAATATTACTTAGTAATAATTATTGGTAGGTATACATGTTTAATTAAATGCAGCACGAAATAAAAAAAGGTATTTTTATAAGTTTGTTTTATTTTAAATTTTTTAAATTTTAAGGTGGACTTCATTGACTGTTTTATTAAAAATATCTCACGCCGACGCCCGTGGCCCGTCCATATCTTTTCGGTCGGATGTGTAAAATGTTAAAATATTTTTTTTTCTAGAATAACAATCAAAATAATCTGCAATTAAGCCGTCAACAATATAACCATATATTAATCTGTTCTGTCATATAACCAACTGTACATGTTGTAAAAACTAAAATTCGTACAATTATCGTTCATATTATATTATAATATATATATTTAAATCTATTACTTTAGACGAATCAAAACTCGTCACGAGTAATAATATTATCGTTCATTAACATGTAATAACGAGTACTTACCTATTATGTATAATATATATATATCACAATTATTTTAACGCTGAGACGACAGATTCTAAAGTATAATGCTATTATCATCAGTCATCACTAAGATATTTCCAAATAGTATGCGGGGCGGCTAGCCACAAGTCATAACGTTTCGACAATCGCTTTTTTTTGTCGCCAACACGGTAATCTTGCGATAAATACAAATTCAAAACAAGCCATCTCACATGTCAAACAAAACCCCTATCTAAATTCTAAATACACTTAATAATAAAAAAAAATCTAATATGATTATGACGTGTGTATTTAATATAATATATTATATTGATAATATAATACATGATCAGACAACGCTATTGTGTGGTATTGTGACACATTTTTGTCGATCAATAAAAAAAAAAAAATCATTTAACGTACATCTGTTTATGAAGTGTGCAGGCTGCGGGAGTGTGGGACAGTAATAATTGTTATTATTTATTAATTTCGATCGATGTCTCGCTAAAAACCCGTATACGGTTTCCAATATTATGTGGACCGTACAATACAAAAAATTACTATAAAATAATAATATAGCTACAGATTGCTGGTCGTTAAGTGTCCGTGTACGTGTTTTTCTATATTTTTACGACCGAATCAAAAACAATAAGTCATAGCGTTGTCTGAATTTTATCATATTTTCATAGGTTTTACATAGTTATTTTCTCTGCTCTCGTGTCTCGCTTAATATAATATACATTATTGAGTTTCAAGATAGTTGGTTTTTGCTAAAATAAACACGGTATGTGGACAATTATTGCCCTCTCAGTAATTTTATACGGAAATTTAGTCACTGCCAATTTTTTTACCAATCCACATAAGACGGATTTATACGGGAGAACTATTCGGCATCCACAGTATACAGCCAAAATTAACTACTACAGGATGAATAATTGACAATAAATGACATAATATTTATCAATGGAAATTTATTTATTGATCGAGATAATAAGATATTTGAAGAATATCTCTGAAGAGTGTAGTCAGTGCTGAATCTACCCCTAAAGAATGAAGATCATAGAATGATTCAAAACGAATTTCTAAAAATAATTAATCGTATAAGTTGTAATTTAATTTTAAACTCTTTCAAAATTCATATTACCTAATTCTATTTAAAATGCGCCTCATCTGCTGGTGCACCTATTGTTTGTTAGTGACACTAAGCTACATCTTAATTTACATTGGTTTAATGTATTATGCTGGCTGCTGTTACAAAAACCATTTCCAATAAAATGTATCACAGAATAAAATAGTGTGAAGATATTGTCCGTAAAATGTCATAAAATGATGACTGGGGCCAATATTATCCGTTTACCAGGTTATCATACTCTGTACACAGCGAGACTTCTATAATATGTATGATATTATATTATAACACCATTAAAATTTATAGTATACATTTTATATACCCTTGTAATAGTTACACGGTGTGTGAACTTACATGGGCTCTGCCGGTCGGCTTCGGTTACCACGGTTATTGTTCTAAGTGCATCACGATGAATAGGTATAATATCATCGTCGACGTACGGAGAAATATATTTCATATTATTATCTCGTTTCGTTAACCGGAACCCAAAACTGGCTAAACACACACTCGAGACTCGACCGTATATATATATGTGCACGTCTGTGCAGGCTGCTTTTATAACACTATTGTATTTTTTCATCTTGTAACCAAGCGTGAGAAGACACTAAGGCAGGAGAGAGAAAAAAAACTTCCAATCATCTGGTTGCGTGTTTAATCTACTTGCTGCGTGAATAAGGGTTTTCTCGTGAAAAAAAGGACTATCAACTTTTAAAAGTGTCGATGACGCGTATAAAGTGTGATGTTGTATACGGAGGTCGATTCGTCATACCCGAGAAGCGAGTCATTGTTGATTTCGGCACAAAACTATTCGTCGTGTCGTCAACACGATTTTAATTCATTATTTCCGATATCGCACGATAGGT
>WHPZ01587025.1:9017-36464 GCA_016617965.1 Macrosiphum rosae | reverse complement strand
CTGTATTATTATTACGGCAATACCACAGCTATGTTGCATTGTTGTTTCACTAAATTATAAACTGTTAGGCAGATACCTAATTAAACCCGAAAACAAAAAAACGATGAATAATGCCTAAGAATATATCTGTCATTGAATAAAATGTAGTTTTAACCGTTTATATTAATATAATGTCGTATAAGGAAATATCCATTTAGGAACTAGACAAAATATTACGTATATTATATTATATTTTATGTAAAGCTATATTATTATAGATTATTGTCAGTCCTGATTTGAAGTATTTCATTGTTATAGGATAAAAATTCGGTGAACGCGGTTTGGAAATCAATTTGTTTATACAAATAAAAGTACAAATATATCATCAAATCGTAACATTAAATGGGGAAAAAAATAACGTTATTAATTATAATATAACATAACATTAAACGCTATACCTAAATAACATTATATACAAAATGTAAATACCGTTTAAACTCTTAACAACGTTAATCGATTTTTTTTTTCAAATGGGTATAATATTATTTTGATGGCATAGTGTTTTCCGAAAACTGATTTTTTTTTTTCGATAGAACCGTTGACCTCTGGCGTATAGATTATTGTACACACGAGTACATCATCGTGATAACGTGCCGTACTTTTTTGTTTGTAAAGTACAATTTTGGCTGACCAAACGAAAAACCATTGTCCGTCCCGAAGCCATGGTGAACGTTTTCCACGAAAAAGTATTTTTGTGCTGAGCCGGCATAACTCATAAATCATAACTAATCAACATCATATTAAATTATAATTTACATTAGCATTGGTATTTTTATTCTTTTATTTTGTTCTACATTGATCAAACCGATTTCTGATTGTAAAAAACTTTTTTACGATTCAATACAACGAACATTTTATCAAAATTGATCTACTTCTATTTTTGGCAGAACACATAAATTAAAATAGTTATAGTCAATTATAGACTCGTGCTATACAGTCATCAATACCTACCGCCACACCTATTATATGCACAATTGCACCCATGGTAATAATATGCAGTAGTACAGTTTATTTTCGTTGGTTATGAATTTAAAAAAAAATTCAATATTTGTTGTCTCCGCTTTACAAGTGTATAGCATAGCAAATTTACGCTCAGCAAATCACAAAAATTTTAGGACTACACGTACCTATATAATTACGTGTAGTGTCCAGTAGATTTGCAGGCATATTTTATTTTATTTTAATCCTTATGTATGAAATTAAGTTTTTCATATTTCTTTATAAATGTTATGTATTATAGTCAAATTTTAAAATTAATTATAAAATTTAAGGTAAAAAAATACGTGGGTGTCGCTCTGCTGTACAGTAGGTTACAAGTGGGTCACTATAATGAACGGTGTTAAATTTGAATTCAATGATGTAGTATCATTGTATAAGAAAACGTATATACATATGATATAAATCTGAATATGATATATAAGTGTCTACGGTTATTTGTTTTGAATTACAGCAAAATAAAAAAAAAGCTACATGAGAAATCGAATGAATATCGTAAGTCGTAAAAATTTGAACTTCAAAAGCTCATAAAAATGTAATTTAACTTTCATGTAGACATTTTTTTTTATATAAAGGTAGACAAACTTATGAGGAATCTTGTCGAAATAATGCTTCGATTTTCAACTTCGAACGTATCTTGTTCGATTGGAAAGTGACTATTAGTGGTGCGTTGGGAGGTCAAAATTTAAAATTCCCAGTTATTTTCAAAAGCGCCAAGAAAAACAAAAGAAAAATTTAGGAAAAACGGGGATTTTTACGCAATATCGATTTTTCACAAAATTGAATTTGGTTTTTGGTGTACCTTTAAAACAAATGACCTTAGATATATGAAATTTTCACTGGTTGTTTATATTTAAATTTTATATACACGATAACATTTTCAAAATATTTTAATTTATTTTGAACTGTTTAGGGACATTTTCAGTTTACCATTTTATAAGTTTTTTTTTCTATGAACGTCAATAAAACTTTATTTGTTGAGTAAAAATCCTTGAAAATTTAATACAAGGCTCCTACTATATTGTTACAATGACATTTGAAAAATATTAAAAATCCTTAGACACAGTTTTTTTTTATAATCATTTAAAGTTCAAAAATTGACAAAATATGGAAAAATCACGAAAATTAGCAAATTATTTTGAGTTAAGAATTCGTAAAAATTTTTCTTTTTAAATCTAAGATTTTAAAACACAATACAAGATTCCTTATAAGATTATCTACCTTACCAAAAAAAAAAATGTCTATAAGAAAGTCAAATTAAATTTTTATGAGCGTTTGAAATTCAAATTTTTACAACATTGGATATTCACTCGATTTCTCATGTAGCGATTTTCTTATTTTGCTGTAATTCAAAAGCTAATAACTGTAGGTACATGAAAATTTCACTGAATGCTTATATTAGCATTTCCTATACTTGATAAAATTTTCCAAATATTTTGACTTGTTTTGAGCTGTTTACGGACTATTTAATATTTCAATTTTTTTTATTTTTTTTCTATGAATATCAATATAGTTTTATCTGTTGGGCCAAAAAGTGTAAAAATTTAATACAAGCCTATGGATATATTGTTACAATAGCAGTTGAAAAATATAAAAAATGCATAGGCAACATTTTTTTTTATAAGCATTTAAAGATCGAATTTTAACAAAATTTATCAAAATCTCGAAAATTATCAATCTTTGTAATTGATAAATTATAAAATGTTCAGTTTTTATAGCTAAGGATTGAAAATTTAATTTCTCATAAATAGTTCATATTGTAACCAAAAAATCTAAAAATACATAAGCACAGTTTATTTTTATAGTCACTTTAAGTTCAAATTTGGACGAAATTACATATTAAAAACCTCGAATAACTATTTTAGTTATTTTGTTGTGATTGTATAATTTTATTCGTAGGTAATTGAAACTTCTAAAGTGTACTATTATATATCTATGATAGTATCACGGTTTTTTGTTAATATACAACGCGTTTTAAGTACCTGATGGCTATTGTGATATGATTAATTTGGAATTTATTATAGGTCAATTTTTTTTTAATTAATACCATAGATAAGTATATAATAATATGTCTGATACCTAGACTGACATAATACCGTCTCCGCTCAGAATCGTTTTTCTTATACTATGATATATCATTGAAGTCAAATTTAGTGCCATCCATTATACAGTGACCCCCTAGTAACCTACTGTACAGCAGAGCACCTTTTTTTGTTTTGAAAATTACTGGGAATTTAAAATTTTGACCTCCCCAATTCAATATTCACTTTCCCATAGAACAAGATACTGAAGTTTAAAATCAAAGCATTATTTCGACTACTTATAGTGTACAGTGTACACAGACACAAAAATAAAAAAGTACCTAAATATAAAAAAAAAACAATCAATTTAAAACCAATACATTCGTCGCTCCGGCTAGAATCTAAAATAAGCCAGTGGATAATGAATAACATAAAATTGGTGAATAATATTAAATTAAATGTTAAATAGTAATATATTAAATTAATACCAAAATGTGTAAATGAGAAAAATTGGAGTATCAGCAGAATATAAAATCCAAAATAAGCAAATTTTTATGATAGGTACATTAATTTTGTTATACCCACCATAATTTCTCAAACCACGGGAAGTCTAAAATCCATTAATGATCTATTTGATATTTTCGTGTTTAATAATCCCAATTTTAAATGTTCGTTTTAAATTTAAAATTTAAAATTTTTGACATTTATGATAATTTATTCATTTTTACAGTATATATATATATATTAATATATGACCTGTTTTTTTCCGTCGGGATACAACTCATACACCAGTAATTCTGTCGGATAATAATATCTATCGAAACTTACCAACAGTGCAGTTTATCACTTGTTTTAAAAATAACTCAATGGTCCATTGACGTAATTCATTTTAATGTTTCATTATTTTTGTACACGTATAAATTGTATGTTAGTATGTTATGTATGCACCTATCTGCTTGGTAAATGTTTAAAAATTTTAAAAATACATTGGTAATACAATTTAATTTGAAACAATTTTACTATTACAATGAAGATTGAACAACACATAAAATACTTAAGAATGTAAGAATATATAAATTTAATACACCTTATTAATCAACATACATAGCTGTTCGATATTACTATAATTTTAAATACAATAAATAATAATATATTGTACATAATTATGTATTTAAACTATTTAGTATTTATGTTTAATGAACGCTGATGGCTATTGAGTTCAACAGTTGAGATATTTAAGGGGATCGAAACAGGCAATAAATATTTTACAATATTAACTTTCCAGTTTCAACGATTTCGACGGTATAAAATAGGTATCTACACACATTAGGTATATTGTATTAATTTTATTATAACCATGAGTAAAAACATTATGAACACAAAATAATATTATCATTGACCTAAGATATTTCGAAAACAACAGCTGTCGGTTACACTTAGTTTTGTTTTTTACTGACAATATATTATTATACATATATGTATTGAATTATTGTGGCGTGTTCAAATATATAGGGCATAATATTATATAGGTAATGTTTATCAATAAATCGAACCATACACAAGATTAGCTGATATTTGATTTTAGTTTTAGTTTTTAAGTAATGTATTATATTGTACGTGTATAGTTTTATATTTGGTGTACTAAGTGAATAGTTAAATATTCCGAAAACCATCAAACTCGCAAAGCTATAAATTTCTAATGGCGAAAGTCTGAAAGAATTTTAGTATACCTACATGTGGTATAAAATATTTACATAAAAACGTTGTGCAAAAAATATAAAACAATATCATCCAACAAAATTATGCCCTCTAGAGCCTAAAACAAGTTATATTCAGTCAATATGACACAAGAAAGAATGTAGGATATTTTGTGCCTTTTGTGGACCATAAGACATCGTTTTCCAAATAAGTTGGCGTTTAGTAATGTTTACAACTTGCATTATTTAAACGAACAAATATTATATGAATAACACGTACCCACGAGTGTTCAAAGTTTTAAACTGGGAACACCTCCCACACGAACCTCAATAAACCGATGCGCGTATGTCACTATATTATGATAGCTATTATACAAACAGAAATAATAATATATATTTCCTACAAATATTTCACATTGATAATATAATAATTTATATGCATGTATATAATGCCTGTACGTACTTTTGATCAACATATTGTTATTAATTTAGAACAATATTGTGACTCAAACAGCATTGGCATTACCTACTAAACTTTTCATAACTACAAAGAATGCTTGAGAACCACAGGTTGAATTGTAGAATATTAACATGTGAGAGCTATGCCCAACACATTATTATTCCCCGTTTCAATTGGTATTAAGTAATAATAATTCTATATAAATTAACCCTTTTAAAAACATAAATTTAATTTCATATTTTTTTTAAACTTATAGAAAATTAGAAACACAGACATCTTAACAAACAAAGTATAACAAACTAATAGCTAGGTTTGAAAATTGTCATTCAAACTACTAATAAACTATAAAAACTACTGTTATTAAATCTTGGTAAAAATGTATAATGTTGATTAGGTAGTAATTAATAATTGCGAACTGCGATTCTTCTCTGCATAGAATTTATAGTGTTACAACCTAATTATGACTATGAATAATATCACCCAAATATGTAGAATTGAGAGTGAAACAATATTGTGTAATCTGGGTCCTAGTTCATGGTTAATTCAGATCATTATCGGCCTGTTTACAATGACCCTTGGGACTTACCCTACCAGCTCGTTGGAAAATTGGACGACAGTGACAAAAATTGTGGTTCGAGAGAAAAGGAAACGCAAGACGTCATCCTTTGCCTATGAATCAGCATACAGAACGGTATTAGATGCAGATCTGGCATCAGTGGTCCTGCAGGCTAGCATGCCACCTGTAGATCTGTTAACCCTGAACCGCACCAAGGTACAGCAAAGGCATAATAATCGATTACATTAAAGCCATCAACGAGAATGAGAGAGAAAATACCATACGTGAATGGCAACAAAGATGATAAAGTATAGTAAGTAGAGCAAGGTTGATCAGAAAACTCATAGCTGACCTGATGCAGAAAAAAATGGAAATAACTAATAACTTACCACCTAACTAAGGTACTAACTTAACATGGGAACTTTAGGAACTATTTGTTTATTTGTTTAATTTAATTAATCTGTGGAAAGTATAGCCAAGGTGTTTCTCATGAATGGTTTTAGGCGATGAAGAGATGAAAACGAACGTTCACTAGAAGCAGAACTCATTGAAATAGAAAAAAAATTATAGATAGAGTGTATATAATACATATATTATCAAATGAGCGAATTAAGTTTTTGTCCAAATACAAATTTAAATAGACATTTTTAGCAATTTAAATAGAGATTTTTTTAAGCTTCAAGATAAACTATTGTTAAAAGCTCCCGACAATTTACAAACCGATATCACAACATCTTGAAGTTTAGCAGTGAATATAATTTGTATGTGTATAAATTATTTTTATACTATACCTTCTATATACTTATCTATATAATGTTAACAGTTAAACAGTGACTAGTTTCTTTTATAAATATATATCATTGTATAATAATGGCCAATAGATACAAATGGAAAAATTATTATTTATATAATACAATTATCATGTTGGATTAAATAAACTAGGAATAAAGTTTTGAAATATCTCATGATTATAATATAATTAGTAATAAAATATTACTATAATGTATTAAATTTTAATTATGAGGTTGTAACTTTTTATTTTGCAAAGCGTTAGACAAAAAACTAAAATAACTAAATTTGACTTAACTATAGCAGGTACTTATCATAATAAGTTTTTGTTTAATTTGATTTTACAAGCACACGACTATATTTATATAAATAAATTGTAGTTTTTTATTATTATTATTTAATAGGTAAGTACATAACTTAATAATATCTAACTATACGCATATGATTATCCAAGTAAAATCAAACTATTGACTTCTGACCTAGTTCAAAAATATAATGTGGATTTTCTACACATATAGTTTCGATTTACCACATAGGTAAATGGTATTATCGTGAAAAATAAAATTAAATATAAAAAATAAATAAATACCTTTCACTCTTTCGAACGAACAAATCGTTGGTTTACGCGTTTGAAATAATAAATTGTAAGCTGATACGAACGCGGCTAGGTATATAAAATCCGGTTATACACTATTACACTAGGTAATACTCATATCGAATAATATTCTATATTTTATAAGTTTATTAAATTTAAATGTTTCTTTTATTTAATATTTCATATGTGTGGTCATTCAAAATCGTCAAGGACCATGTAAGTTAGGGGATGAGGTATTGTGATACTTCCTCTCTTACCATGAAAAATATTTTTTCAATTTACATTTACATCAACTCAAACCCCTAAATAATAATGATTATAAGTATTGGAATAGGTGTATATAACAAGAAATTCTAGACTATCCCAAACGTGAGCCCTATATAGACACAATAAACACAGTGGCCTTGAACCTACCCAACATGCGACCTCCTACTTATACAGCCATTATACACGCTATATATATATTTTTACTATTGTCTGTTATTATTAGGTATATTATTATCATTTATCAGTTGATATCTATACATGGTATGTATTATACAGACATAGACATAGTATAGCCAAAAGCGTATCTAGACCCATTTGTAAGGGGAGGGGCAACATTTTCTGGTATAAACTCAGTCTTTGCACACTCTTAGAAGGACGCCGTATTCGTATTAGAATAATCCATTTCATTGTTATTTTTAATATTATATGAACTTACATATTACCTAATTTTAAGGTTTGAATAATATTTATTGTGCCCCCATAAGCTTTTGTATATTTTAGTTTTAAGTTAAATTATTATTATTTTGAAATATAAAAAAATTACAAATTAAAAATGCTCATAACTTGATTTAAAATTAAAATATCAAAAATCCTACATGGTGCCCTAAATAATATTCCTACTTTAAAATTAAGGAATAAATTAATTAACTAATATCCATAAAAAAACTAGTAATTAAAATGGATTTATTCTTAGAGTAAAATTGTCTATTATACCTTAGTTAGACAGATACAATATAATGCAGGTACGAAAGACCATATCCCATTAGATAGGTATACCATTAGGAAAAATATTTCCATCCACTGCGTACTGGGATTCACCCAATAAATTGACCGCGCTAGACGCGTTGCTATGGTATTGTTTGAAAAAGTTATTTAACAACGAGATTAAGAACAAATCACAATCCGATTGCGTGTAGCATGACAATCAAGGAACAATACACATTGAACAATATATTAAGAGGTTGCTGATGATCATATTGATTAAACGGCCCAAACGCGTCGGATACGACAACGCAGTACCACCCCTCTCCCCCATAAACTGCCGACGGAAAAAAATTATCGTTTGTAAGTGATAGTTATTAATTCGATATTTTTCCAAAATCTGTCGATTTTCGCAATATTCATATTTTTCATGTCTGTGTTTAAAAAAATAATATGTACCTACATGAATTATTTCATTTATAACCCATTATTTTCTCTGCTACGATATTTGCATAATTACATCATAAAAACCGAAGTGTGAAATTCGAATTTTAAGACGTTCGATAATTCGGGAGTGCAATCGTGTGTGGTGAAAAATTATTACGCAGTCAAAACGTTATGATAATATAATGAATCGTATGGAACACTGTTGAACTGTCCCACACCCAAGACATGATTAATTTAAATTGTTCAAAAGATAACAATTTCCTATAATCTTGGACCAATTTTAAATAATATTATTTTTGTTGTAGACTGCAGAGAAAATAAAGAAGTAATAGTTTTTTTTATCAACTCATAACTTGATATTAAAACAGAGCTATTATTTCGTTGTGGCATAGGTACTGGCATTCAATTTATAATATACACAACGTAAGCACCTAACCTTAATTTTGAAGCAAATTATGAGCATTTTAAAATTTAAAAATACTGTAATATTGTAAATATTATTGTAAATAATACTGTGAATATTGTAATATACACTCATAACTTGTTTTGAAATCCAAAAAAATCTTATATGTTACATCTAAAATATAGTATTCCTGCCTTTGAATTTAAAAATAAATAAATTGACTAATATTAAAAACTAGTGAGAGAAATGATTTATTCTTAGTGAAATTAGCTATTGTGCTTTAGTTGCGAAAGAGCCAACACAATGCGGGTAGGACACACAGACAACTCCCTCGTAGGAGGTTATGAATAGACAAATATTTATGAATTTCAACGAAAAATTAAGACAACCAAATATAATTTTAATTTATTAAAATATAACCATTTAATTTATTATTAGTACCTAGTTATAGTATGTATATAATTAATATGCATTAATGATTCATATACAATTTCATTAATATTAATATAGGTAATCAGTAATGACGATAACAAACTATAACTTTCTTTTCTCCTCATATTTTTCACCCTCTAGTGCGTCTTCCAATACATAATCATGCCAACTATGATATATTGTAATAGATAATAATAATATGTTGTACATTAGTAAATAATTACGTCTTCATAATATCCTTGTTTTTAAATTCAATGATTATTGCATCGTTATTGTTATCGAATTGGTCGTCTCTACTCCCGCAGCTCGGTTCTCATCGCCGATGGCCGGTGGTCGTTTATGTTCGTTGATCGGTACAAGTCTGCTCGACGGGCCCGCATGTAGGAGTTTTGACAACCGATTCGGTTCTTCGATGCAGTATAAATTGATCGCAGGTGTGATTGCCATCACATTTCCTGTCGTATCGACGGAGTTGATAGCCGCCGGAAGACTATTCCTCGGCATTGGGTTGCGCGCACTGTCCGCCATCGTGTGCCCGCATACGTCAGCGATTTCTCGGACCCGAAAATCAAAGGTGAATACTATACACATTCTTTTTTCCTTAGAACTTAAAAGAAAAAAAAGTTTTATAAAACCTATACCTAAATATACGATATATAGGTATACCGTGTACTTAAATACTAATATTAGGTATATAGTAACATAATATACTACCACATAATATTATGGTGGCTACCCGGTGCAAAAAAATCCTACAAAATTTCAATAAAAATAAACTAGATATAGTTTTTTTTTATCGTTGTGCATCCCATTTTTATCATAATTGATCACCGAGATCCAATTATTTTTTACCATAATCTGAAATATGAATTATGGTATTATTATTTATTTATGCATGATAATAATAACAATAATAATATCTAGAAAGACAGAAAGCACTTATTATATTCTAACCAATTATAATACATTATGTTAAACGAATGCATATAATTATTTTTAAGGTAAAACCATAAGAAATAAGCTTAATAACAGCTATGAACTAGTCTTACCAGGTGTTTAATTTCCATACGAAATGTACAAGTTTTTTGTAGTTTTTTGGTAGTTTTTCACAGGTCCAGTGAGAAATAGATCCTAGTTTTGAAATTTTATCTTACATACCAGTATAATGTAATATGTAGTGTCATACTATACTGTATATAATGGGTAACCTGGTACGAAATGTTCATTAAAAAATGAAGTTGAATTTGAATAACACTATAATAACACTACTTAGTGTTTACTTACTTATTTAGTAAATATAATAAAGTAACTATAAAGTAACTATAATACCTACCAAGAAAAACTAACCATTTTTCATTTTAAAATATTAATTGTTACCATATTATATTTTTGTGAGTTATTATATTATAATTTCATGAGTGACAACGAAAGTTTCCATGACAAGCTGTATGTAACGATATAAACTATATTTTATATTGAACCTATGTGTAATAAAATAATATGTAGAGCCTACGACAATAGCATCTAAATAGTTATTCTATTATTAATCTATATAGACCATGGTTATACTTTAAACCACTGAAACTATTAGTTTGACATAGCTAAATCAGAAATGAGCTCCATTGGATAACGTTTTAATATGTTGTACTTATATACGTCCACTTTCATCTCGGTTTCTATGTACCAGCACTACCTAGCTGTCCCAGCTACCTAATTACTAGTCGCTATACCGTCTACCTATAGCCAAATAAGTTAAGAGTAAAATGAGTTATTTTCAACGTGATATTTGTGAATAAAGGACTGAACTGAATTTGGTTCTATGTATACATAATTTGTCAATTAAGAAAATTCATGAGTACCCGGCAATTGGATTATGAATTCCTTTTTAGTACAGACTTAAACATTCGACAAATTATTCATACAAGTATTTATAAAACGTTTCATCGTTTTATTTATTTTTAATAAACAACATAAAACAACTATACTCTTGCTATAACAGTAATCAAACAGAATTGAACGTCCCGGTTAAATTATTTAATTTGCATAAACTTGTAAAGAAACCTTCTGGGAAGTTTATCGAATAGTCAATTTTACAAAATGAAAAATAAACTATGGCAGTGACTTTCAAATGAAAAAAAAATAATTTATAACCAATGATAAATACTAAAATAATATACACGACACAACCACATTTATTAAAGTTTTATTGCACTGTTAAATTTAATGAAAAAGTATTGATTAAATAATTTTCACTAACCAAACTACTTTTCGCCCTCTGAAATGCGAGATCTGATGTATTTTATCACACAGGAAATATATTTTTTTTTATATAATTCAATTGCATTATTACCCCCCTGGTGTTTGGGCCCGCATCATTGAAATTACCTATATTTTGATACAACCATCAAAAAACTTAAAATAATAATTTTTATTATATACATAAAAAATTATGGATTTATACGCAAGTAACAAAAGGTATAAGTACATAATAAAAAAAATGTATCAATTGTTTATACACAAACTTGAAAATATCATTTCTAAACTTATAAACTCACAAAATTCTTACTTTATGATAAAAAATACTAATTTAAAAAAAAATTGGGAAACACACATTAGATGATTAATTTTAAGCATTATTGCCTTTATTAAATTACATGTAAGTTATCAGTTATCACAGAACAATATTATAAGACAATTTAATATTTTAGTAAAGAATTGTGCAATGAGTTGCAGTTATTTCGCCCATGTAGATTATAGTCGTAGATTCGTATAACAATTATTTATACAAGAGTTATGATAAGCGTATAGTAAAGCATAGACGCGTAGTTGACATTTGTCTATGGCTATCACTTTTTCAGTTGAGAACAGTGTTTCAAAATGTATACACAGCTCTGATTATTCATAAATTTAAAACTAGGCACAGATGGGTAGTTTCTTTAAAAAGTAGGTTTTTGATTTTTGCCAGTAGTTTAAAAAAACACTTTAAAATACTTCGGAAAAAAATTATTCAAATTATGGGACGAACATGTAAGTTTATTTTTTTATCATAGATTTATGTAGACTTCAATACTTTATCAAATTTTATAACGTCGAATAGAATTCATTCGATTATAATACGTTATTGAGAAACCAATTGATGATTATATTTTTTAATACAGTTAAATGTATATAAAAATAACACTAGACACTAGTAATTGGATGAATTGCGTGAATTTCAAATTCAGCGAAACTTATTCAATAAGTAATCGGAGTATTCTACTACTTTCCACATAACATATTGTACTTATAAAACTGTAAATAAATATCGTATCCTTTTCCGTGAACCATATAATTCGTGGGCTTTATTTATTCATCTTTCTTCTGGTATTTCTATTATTCCATTTACGACACATCCATTGATACGTCATCGCGAATCACACCTAAACCTCTTGGTGGCGTGACGATGTCCTTGGGGCTTAACATTAGCCGTAATCTTGGCCTAGACGGGATATTATCGAGAAACACTTAGCTGAAAATCCCAAAGACTGTTTTCAAAGATTTTGTTTTTGGAATGACGGTGGCTGCTGCCGTGGGAGATTGGGGTACGTTAATCCCCGAACAATCAAACGGAAGGCGCCTGGCAGAAAGGTTTCTAAAAATAGCGGAAAAGAAAGTAGAAACACATCGCGCAGACATTTGTAACGTTAATACGACTTTTATTGATTATTTTTCCAACCCTTATAAGTTATAGTCATCGTGCCGTGCAAAACCAGAGTAATGTAAAAGGTCGGAGGAGAGAAAAAGAGAAAAGGACTCGTTTTAAACCTCAAATTTGTTTTCCCGACAAAACGCATTAGTGGTCATTTACACTCATTTTCGGTTATAAATATACAAACAGACTATGAAGACCGTTTCCCCACTTTTCAATAACATTTCATAGCGTAAAATATTACTAACTATAGTAATTATTTTTGACCCCAACAATTTCCTTAATTTAAATTATTTAAAACTGACCATCAGACACTAATATAGCGTGGCCAACGTTCTGCAGTATAATACCTGCACACTGCATTTAATGAATTTTGAATATTTAACGTTTAACGTAATAAATTAATGTTCAAAATATATTCAACAATGTCCTTTCCTTATTTTTTTGAACAGATGCATAGGAGCAGCAGATGGTGCGCATTTACTGCTGCTGCACCTGAATCGTACCCATGGGCCAGATTGTAATTAGAGAGGCCACGAGTTATTCGCTACTCGACCGAAACTTTTTTGTTACACAAGGTATAGAGTACATTTATTTATGAGTAATAATTATTAGGTGAGTTAAAAATACAGCATTTTTAAGTCATAGCACGAGTGAAAAAAGTTTTATCGCCCTGTGTAATTTAGTTATTGGTTAAATTTGTCGTTTGTGTTTCATTATCGGGCTTAATTATCTTTTAGCTTACATTATATTCCACTTTCAGCTAAATCTATAAACACACTGGGTTCATAATGATATAATCATTGTTATAAATAATCGTCACAACTTACAACATAAACACATGGTACTCTGCAACAGTAAATGAAAAGTCAATAAATAAAAATACATACTTATGTATATAGTATATGCACATAATATAATACAAAGTACCTACTTATTGGGTATTATTTTAAACTGTTTAACTTTATGCAACACCAACCTTCAAATATTCAATTCTTCGGTAGACAAATTTATTTTAAATTTTTATACTGTTGGCACTATGGTGGGTTAGACCTACGGTGCAGTCAGAAATGTGCAAAAACAAATTGTATTTGAATAACTGCCAAAAAACATGCCAAATTTTCAGATATGCATTTTGTAATTAAGTACAGTGGACAGAATAAAATTTTTTACGTAATATCAGATTAGGAATTTTAAAAAAAACATTGGATTTGTTTCATAGTCTTTATATCAGATAATATATTATACAGAAATATTGTTCAACATCATTGCGTAGTAATTCAAAAATAGTATTTATTTTTACCAAAAGTTGTCTATAAATATTTAGTATAAGTAGGTAGGTAAGTAAAAAAAAAAAAAAATTAATAAATAAATTATGGTTAATTCAAAATTATAATAAAGTTTACGACGTGTGTCATATTTCGAGTTTTTGACTTTGTTACAAATTAGTGAAATTACAATGTCACAGTTTTAGCAAAAATTCAAATTATTTTGTTAGCAGGGCCGATTACTGCAGTCACCAATAGGCAATAGTTTAAGAAAAAAGAAATGCACACATGAAATATTTACAATAACATTAGGCAGGGTTCTGACTTGGTTGTTTACTACGTTTGATTACATTTTATACACATTTTAAGTATTATTTCAATACTCTTCAATACAATACATGCGAGTCAATAATATATGATGTATCAATATAAATTATTCCATTGTTCGGTTTTGGTTGATAAACTGTTATAACTTTGATTGAGAACAACGTTAACTTTGGAATGCTGATTTTATACCAATATAATATTATACCGCTACTATACACTAGTATAATACTTAATCATCCATTTCAAGTAACACGATATTATATAGTATAATAAATTGTGTCGCCGGAACTTTGCATTAACTCGACGAACTGGTTATTCTTATTGACAAAAGACTTCCGGACAAAACACGTATAGTCATACTATATGGTATATAAGATAAATCGTTAAACACTGTGAGTATCTATATGACAATATTGATATTTCAGTATTGAAAGGTTTGAATTAAATTGATTGAAGAACCGAAAGAAATAGAAGAACACGAATAAATCCAAACAGACGGTGCTTACTCGTTTATATTCCACTTTAATTGATAGTAATTTTGCACGAAGCGGTCGATTCGCCTTAAAATGGCGTAATCCATAATTTATGTCTCGTAAAAATAACATGTACCTCTACTACACTGCTGCACCTGTTTATCTTGCCCAAGTTTATAGTCAGCTGTTATCATCGCTTTACTACAGATTTTTATATTCTTAGTGTATTAAACATTATATAATATATACGTCCACGTAAAGTAAAATAGATAAAATCGTAATCCCCAACTAGGCATTTCATACCTATAAAAATGATTTTAATATCAAATGTTTGTAAATTTACTCTGTAAATGAATGCTTTTAACGTGTATTAAATTTGAGTGTATACCTACAATCGTTAAATACATTATGGTAGAAAATTGGATATCGCATAGCCCATAAATAATACGACTGGTTAAAAGTTGTTAATATTGCATATCTATTTTATATTAAAATACTATCTAAATGTAATAACGTTTTTACATAAAGTTACAATCATTCATCGCTGTTGTATATTATTTTAATTTAAAAGTGCGTTACCACAACGGCATTGTATTATAATTCGGTTTTTAAATTACAAAACAACTTTCATTAATGCTGTAAAATGTTGTTCGCAAATGAAAACCTATTCATTTCGGACAACGGATTATTTTGCAGTCCATTTTCGTTTGGGTTTTGATGTATCAAAATCCAATTTAAACCACCGTTTTCAGGTTTCCATACATCGGATAATGCGTGTATATGTCGGCGTTATGGATAAGCGGAGCAAGCCAATCTTTGCAAAGTACATGCACTTTTATCCTGCTTATTCCTATAATAAAATTAAAACTGCCTATACGAACCGCTTGGTAAAATTGGATTGCGTGAAATATACCAAACTTTAAACAAAACTGAGTTAGGTTTATTAATCACACAGTTAGAAAAGGGGTCCCTGTTTGAAAATCAAAAGTTTTTATTTGAGTTGAAAAAAAAGAACTTAAGAGAAGAGTACAATTTTGAATTATGCATTTGAATCTAATTGCTCAGAGTTTTTACGCACTGGAGTAAAAGTTTTCAATAGTTCTTTGTACATTTAATCCAATCGTTAAACTTAGTTTCGTTTTGTTTTTAATTTAAAAATTCAATATAATTAATGATATCATTCATCATTATACCATTATGTGGATTAGTACGTAAAATTCAACTATGGTTTGAATTAATATTTTTAAAAAAATACTTTTAGCAATCAAAAAATAAATAATCTTTATTATTTTAATTACAATTTATAACCGATGTTGATTGTAAGGGTTCTGGATTTCAGCAAATATATTATTATCTACTACCCCCTCTCCGTGTGTACTGAAAATAAAATGTTAATGATACTTTTACGTAATATATGTATTTCAATTCAGCGCTCAGTCTTCTCTCATATTTCAATGACAATATTATTTTTATGATTTTACATATGATAGAATTTCCAATGAGCAAATAAAAAACCAAAGCTGTATGTTGAATAAAAATAAAAATAAATAATAATAAAATAAAATTTCAATAAGATTCAAAAACAATACATGTTTGCATAGTTGTTAGGTGCAAAATATGATAAATAATATGATAAATATGGACACCAGAATCATGATTAATGTCTGTAAGTATTCCAAAAATAAAAAATTATAAAGTTATATAGGTATGTTTTAATTAATAACTACATATTTACATTTAAAAGGTTTTTTTTTAATATTATTGAACACCAAAATACATGCATACCAAAGTACCGAACTATAAAAAAAATTAATTCACCATTACAGATTGTAGATACTAGAACTATAAATACCTAGTGTATAATATATTTTCACTTATAGCTGTATCTTTAACTTTAAAAAATAAATGAACCGCGGGTCGTGGATGAATACCGATGAGAATTAAATATTAGGCTGAAAATCGTAATTCCTTCAAATCGTTCATGGTTTCAGTGGGCTTTTATTATAAATGGGCTTGAGGTGATTATGACCAACCAAAATTTATTCATGCTATAAAAATAAATAAACAGTCAATCTCGTTGAATGGCTGAAAACACGAATCCTTTAATAGTTTAATTTGAAGATGCATTGAAATGCTTTAATGAACGGGGAAGAATAAAATTTATGGCGGTGAAAGGTAGGCTGCTAATTACGATTACTCTTCGATAGGTACCTTCTATTGTTATTGGTATGCAGTAAAAATACAATGAGAGATTCTGACGTCAGCCTAGGCAGTCTACATTATTATTTTGCAATATCACATTTAATTAGGGCACTCCAAAACTTTTTAATTGAATAGCTTATTGGTATACGGTAAACATAAATAACCCCACACGCCATAAATGAAATTATAGTTATTATGATAAATACAACTACGATGATGGTACTACTCGTCCAGTCATCAATAAAATTATCGATTACAGTGGGCTAAACTCATCCTGTAGCTGTGGTCCATAGGTACTCTTTACAAAAGAGTTAAGGCTATTGAAGCACAGCATTTTAAGATATCGGCAATTAATTGTAATTATATATAATTGATATTCTATATTATATACGCATTAATGAATGTTAAGTGTGAGAGAGAAATTAGGCTGGTGCTTGGGGTGGGGGATTAGCCCTTGAAAATTAAAGGCGTATACTCCCCCTCCCACCAATTGTACATATTATATAAGTCACGAAAAATGTTTTCTCCACAAACCAACATAAACGAGATTCGAAGATCAAGATTTCGATTACCTTTTAAGTTCTTCGATTTGTTGAAAATTTAGTTAGTAAAACTAATGAAATTTCTAACCATCCGAAAATATAATTATACCTATTATAGTATTATCTCTATAATATTAAAACGGTTATGAACAAGGATGTAAACAAATATTTAAATGCCACCTTCTAATAAGTGCTTAGGAGGGGGCTTGACGGACTTTTGGGGGAGGGCTAACTTTAACAATAGTACATATCCCATATATAATATATATAATATACAATAACAATATTAAATTTAATACACTAAGATTATATTTTGACAAAGACATACTAAAAATATATTATTATGCCAACCTTGAATAAACAAATTATGCAATCTCAAAGTAATTTTTTTGTGTATATACATGATATTATGCATGTACAATATTATCAATTAATCGATAAAATATTCAATTTTATATTGATTCAAAGTAAAATATACCTAACTATACATTTATATTCATATTGTCGTTGAAAACAGCATATTACTTTTTAATAAATTATTTTATTTTCCAAACATAATTTCAGTTTTTCAATACGTTATTTTATAGTATATGTAGGTATGTAATATTAATTTTACAAGCCACAGAAATCGAGATTGAAAATTAACAATTCTTAATGGTAAAATACATTATGTTGCAATTGTCATAGACCATAGTGATGGATAAGTACTGTTTTATTATCAAACTATGTCTTTTAGTTTATACAGTGTTTGGAAAGCGTGAACCTCGTATATGGAACGATATACGTGAACGTCACTAGTTTTTTGCAAATAGGATGAGAACGTGAAATACGTTTATATTTTTAATGAATTTGATCGATTTTTAAGACGTTCAATTTATTTACCATTTAACAAATATTATATGTATAAAATGTATTAATAAATTATATTTTAATAATAATATTTTCATTTTTCCCATTATAATTCCTATAATATTTGTTTGATTGCAAAATATATAAATTAAGTAGGTACGTGCAATTCCAGTGTCCCTGTCTAGACATATAACAACAATAATACATACTATGATTTCCACGAATGTGTAATAAAACTAATCGGTTTATCATAATAAGTGCCCTAGTATTTGCTTAATTTTATCACTAAGAAGTCCTTGTCAAAATGTAACTCAAATAAAATGTGAGGTATTAAAAATTAATTCAGATACTTTATAAATTGTAAATGCTCTTAAATCTAAATAATATTTTTATTTTTTGGTTGAGTCGTATATGTTTATGGGTTTTTAATTTTTATATTGACTGCAGGCTAACGATTCATAAAAAAAAAAAATTAAATGAACGACCCAGTGAACGAGTTCATTTGAAAAAAACACGAGCGTGAACTTGAACGAGTTCCTTTTTTAAGGACTGAACGTGAACGTGAACGAGTTCATTTTTTTAGTGAACGTTCCGAACACTGGTCTTATACAGGAATCTCAAATCTGTTATAATATTACCGTTGCTTATGTTTAAAGTATCAATTTGATTATAAAAAATATATATACATGTATATAATAATATGTATGAAAGGTTAGGTTAGGTTATTCTACTAAGCGGTGTGCTGAACGTCCGAGCACGTTTGAAACACTGATGGATCGGTGCCCAACGGTTATTGCAACAACTCTTGTAAAATATAATATAATATTATTATAATGCATTTGTTGTCGCTGTATTCAGTTTTCCCATAAAAACTCATTGGTTCAATAACGAGAGGGGGGTGTGAGGGTACTTTTACGAAGGTCGAGTCATCCTGCCTAGCCGTGCCAATAATAAGCCAACATTTTTCTTTTACGCTGTGGGATAATGCAAATTTCATTAAGTCAGTTTTGTTTTTGCGAAATAAAAATCTGAAATTAAAAAAAATTTCTAAATGAACTATTCTCGTAGTTAATTCTTGGGAAAAAGCCATGAAACATTTCAGAAAATTGTACGATTCACAAGAAAACACTGCTAGGAATTTCTAACCTTTGGGAAAATTATCGGATATAAGCTTTGACATATATCCAAAAATTGTAGGTATATTTAAAAACATGTGACAATTTTTTTTTGTAGACAAACCTTTCAGAAAGCAATAAATTTACTTTGGGAACGCGGCATGGTAAAATATTATATATAAATACCTATAACAGCAGTAGACCCGTTTGCAATCGATCACCGGGCATTGGACAGTTAGTACGACGCGACGAGGCGTTTTCAAAACGTGGCAATAAAAAATGCAATAAAATGAATAAATTATCAGTTTCACTGAAAGTTGAGTTCATAAATATTGCCGTAGCTACGCCGAAGTTCGTTTGTACCTAAATTGTAACGAATTTTATCAAAAACGCATCGCATGATGTATATGATAAGTAAGAACGAAAAACCAGGTAAGTCACTCCGCTGTACAGCAGGTCTCAAGTACAACTCGTAAATTAGTCGGTGAGTATATTATAATGAGGTTGTGTTAAATTTGAATTCATTAATAAATCATTATATACAAAAAATAATTCTGAAACACAAACCGTCATAATATTATGTTAGCCACAGTGCTCGAATTGGGGGGAGGGGGAGGTGCCAGGCGGACGGAGCTCGCCTACTATTTTTTTTTTTGCGTACTCCTACTATTTTTATTTTACTTGGACGGGGGGACGGTACAAACTAATGTACGAAATAATTTCTACTAAGATATGAATTTCAATGTATGTCAATTATACAACGAGTTTTACTATTTCTTACCAAATTTTTTTTTGACATTAGTTTAATAATTAATTATAATATAACCCTGTGTTTTGCCTATATAGTCAGTAGTTAACAGATCATAGATCATATACAAGTATATTATCTAAGGCACACATATTGGTTGTGATAGTAATATCTTAAATCGTGTTCCGAATGAAATGTAATCAGTTTCAATTATTGTATCACTAGGTGTTTTTTAATTTTTTTATACTTATAAAAATATGTGGTCTCTTTTGAATCAAAAACAATAATTATTAATTACGTTATCTATATTATAGTATATATTGAATAAACAGGTAGATTATCATAATTTATTTTTTCTACTGTAACAATGTAAGATGTAGATATTGCTATCAAAATATATTATACCTATTTGAAATTCAAAATATGTTGCTGAAAAGTGGTATTTAAAATGTATGTAAGGTACTAGTGTGGAGGGGGTTGGGGGCAAAACCGCACTCGGGTCTTTGTTGAGTAATTGCACCCATGGAACGCAGTTTTTAAATCGTTGGATTGAGCTCCTCTACTTAATTTTTCCCAATTCGAGCACTGGTTAGCCGTTATTCCTAAGGATATTTTATTATGTCTACCTACCTATATAAATTATATTTAAACCGCAACCAGTAATTTATTTTTCTATTAGTAATACCGTAGGTTGAACAAATGTTTTCTTAAAACAAAATATATCAATAAAATATAACAATATTGTTATAATATTACTACCTGTTATTGACTAGAATATATATACACAATATAATAAATGGTATAAATGGCATACAATTTTCTAAATATTTTGAAAATGTCAATATGTTTATTATGTAATATTACATAGAAGCAAAAAATTTCAAGTCCCTTGTCCCTGCAAATAATAATTTTAGATTCTGAACAGAGTGAGGGATCTAGTGGTTTTACAATGGTGTTTATTTTATTTTTTTTATCCTGTATACAAAATTTATACTAGAAGGAGTGCTTCGATGTTAATATATCGTTTCTTATCTTTTAGAAAATTGGATCAATATGATACTTTAAAGAGGTCATTTTTCGATTTTCTCAACAGTCATTTAATGTCACGGGGAAAACCACCGACAAATTACAAAAAACCGCTAAAAATAGGATTTTAATTTTTAAAGCTTTGTTTATCGCCATAGAAACGGATACAAATAAAAACAAAAATTACGATTTTATTTTGTTGTAATTTATATTATTAATTCAACTTACCAGGCTATAATAAAATATAAAAACAATATAAAATATCCAGACTGACAAACCGTCTCCGTTCAGAATCATTTTTTCGTATACAATGATATAATATCATTGAGTTAAAATTTAACACAACCCATTATACAGTGACATAATGTATAGTAGAGCGACATCCACTTACGTGCTGTTTTATATGGCATATATTATTGACAAATATATATATGCCGAAATAGCTCAGTTGGGAGAGCGTTAGACTGAAGATCTAAAGGTCCCTGGTTCGATCCCTGGTTTCGGCAAAAATTTTTTGTTGATTTATTAAAATGTTCATATAAAAACAATATGTTAAGCCTTATTTTATACAAAATTCTAACTTCAGACGTTCATAAAAAATATTAGATATGGATTTACGCTTAATTTTTTTTTAATTACAATTTTAATCAAAATAATTAAAATTGATAATTTTTCTTTAATAATCTATTTCATTTTTCTGTTAGAAACACAAATAGGCTGAGAAATTGAAAATTATATACATTTTAACTAAAAATTATTTTTAAAGGTTGATGATTTTTAGATTCTGAGCGGAGCTATAGTGGAGGTAGCTAGTGGTTTTACAATGGTGTTCATATTTATTATTAATATTATTATTATTTTTTTTTTTTTATCCTGTATACAACATTTCTACCAGAAGGAGTGCTTCGATTTCATCATATAGTACCTTATCTTTTGGCAAATTGAATTAAGATGGTACTTAAAGAGGTCATTTTTCGATTTTCTCAATAGTTATATAATATCACGGGAAAAATCACCGACAAATTACGAAAACCGCCAAAAACGGGATTTTAATTTCAAGCGCTTTGTTTATCACCATAGAAACGAAAAAAAAATAAAAACAAAAATTACGATTTTAATTTTTAAAGCTTTGTTTATCGCCATAGAAACGGATACAAATAAAAACAAAAATTACGATTTTAGTTGTTTTGTTGTAATTTCTATTATTAATTCAACTTACCAGGCTATAATAAAATATAAAATATCCAAACTGACAAACCGTCTCCGTTCAGAATCGTTTTCCTTATACAATGATATTATATCATTGCAGATATCAAGTTTAATACAATCAGTTATACATTGACCCATTTGTAAACTACTGTACAGCAGAGTGACATCCACATACCCTCTTTTTTAACTTTAATGCTTAAAATAATTGTAACCATGTAGTTTTACTATCTTTTATTTGTAATGAAAACAATACTTATGAGGAACCTAGTTTTACATTTTTTAGTTATTTTACCAAAAATCAAAACGGTTTATCATGCATTAATTTAAAAAACTAAAAAACAACTCGAAATTTTCAGATATCTAAAAAATACCATAAAAAGAGTAAAAACATTTTAAAAATTGTTAATATCATATAATATCGTGTCTGCCTAATGCTTATAATACATTCCACATTCCCTAATGAATATTCTGGATTCACAAATGATCATAAATACGATATGATTCGTCCGAAATCGAACTCTGCGGCGTGGTTACAATAATAATATATTTTATTTTAGCAATATTTCTAGCTCCGTGAAATAGCATATACGCGTCATCGGTCTTTCACTGCCATGCCGTCGCGAATAATAATTGAAATTTGTCCGCACGCCTATAAATTATGAGGCACGAGCCGATGACAAATGTTGTATAATAGCAATATAATAGTTATGCTGTGCGAATTCAAACAATGGCTGTGACTCAAGATCATTTTTTCCGTCGTCATATTAATACTTGCAGCGACGGTATTACAAAGATATCACATTCTCAATAATAATAGTATAATATTATGTTGTCACCGGGCGTGTGGATATTAGATTGTATTATAGTTTCGCCGGATATATATGTTTCGGTTTTCTGCACATATCCGTGAAAATAGTTGTATTTATTTTTTTTTTTTACCCACACACCATATTATAATAATACGGGTGGAAAGAGTGTACGTTATATCATACAGTGTGTATCTGGAAGATTTGACGATTTCACACTGAAATTACATTTGAATATGTCACAGTGTTATATATTTTAGACACACCCTGTATACATTATTATATTATTACGTATAACGACTATATGGGAAGAGAGTTGAAATAACAATGTATTACTACTGGGTCTCGTGTGTAACACGATACATTATACGATATAATATTATATATAGGTACCCACCTATATACCTATAATATAGAAGTGTTAGTAGCTGCAGCGTGGTGTGTTTTGTATATTAAATATAAATGGGCGAAACGAAAATGCACCACACCGTCACTGCACCCGCGGGACTGCACGGAGCGTAAATGATTCAATTTCAAAAAAAAAAAACATTCAAAAACGAGTATAAATCCAATAATCCCATAGTCGCGATGCGTTACATGGGTGTAATTATATTGTTGTTTGATTTTCTAGACCAACGGGTCAACGATGTAAACGGGTTGGTTACTAATGAGTATACCTACCATGCTGACGAACGACCAAAGTTCGTCATGCATTATTTTTCAATGTGTACAGACAGACGGGCACTAAAATTATGTACAGTAAAACTGTACTGTACAAGCGTACAATACACAATATTATGCTGTACAAAATTTCGTGTGTTCCGTTCAAAATTAAAAAGTGCGCAGAAGAAAGTAGAAACCAAATGTATTGTGACATTTTATAAAGGTACACAATATTAATTTGTATTACTTATTGGTTAGTTTTGATTTTGTCAACAGGATGTAGGTATACCAAAATTTTCTGATATCTCAACTCTCAATTTCATAATATTTAGAAGCAATACATATTTTTACAAATCTACCACCACCCTCCACGGCTGAAAAGAAACTGCCTCGCCATGCCACTGGTTTTGTGCTTTTAATGACAATCGTTATCCATGACCTAATGATTGATGAGAATAGGTATTTATCCATACCTTTAGATGCGTTTGAAACTGACATACAATAAGTGGAATAAAAACAACCTGTGTGTGTCAGTACGCACGCCAGAAGTGAATACGGGAATAGTATATAGTGGTGGAAATGGTTTAATTGATCGATTATATTATACAAACTTAACATATTATACCTATTAATAGGTATATATTTTGATGTGTGGTAGCAACGTTGTTACCGTATATCTTTAATTATATTATATAACTACTGTGGTTACTAGTATGCTCTTCGTCACACTTAAAATATGTTATGTCCCATTCATGTTTATATTATTATCTAAGAGCATGGCAGTCGACTGTCTACATTATATAACAAAAATATGGCTAAATATTTACGTTGGCAACGGTTGTTAACGCCCGTCAATAACGCAAGGAGCGTAAGAAGGTCCCGCTGTCTCCTATGAAGTATTCACTTCAAAAATTAATATAATACTAAAAATTATTGTCATAGATCATTATATGGCATTTTCGAATTAGTGATAATAATAAAAATCGAAATACACACATCGGTTAGAGGTCTATTTACAATATTTAAAGGGGTGTGGGGAACGAAGCCCTTCATGCCATCATATTTTGTTTAATATGAAGAGTACCTACAGTACGAAAATGTAGATATTTTAGCATCTAAAAACAGGTGGTAGACGGCGTACTGCATCGGTCTGACGATTTATAAATGAAAATAGAACACAAATGTATCTACGTTATTAATTTACCTACGTTTCTTTTGCTAACAACGGGGATATAAATACGCTTTTAAATTGATTTTGACGTTTTATATATTGCTCACAGTCAACAAAATTTCGTTGATATTGGTATCAATAAACTAATTAAAAGTGCAGAAGTAATCTTGTATTTTTTTTCTGAGGGATATTATATTAACATATAGAAAACAGAAATTCTTGCGGTTGATGGTGTAATTATTTTATTTAGGATGTCAAGGACTTTGGTCTTCAATGTTGACTTAACTTAATATTTAAGAAGATCTAAATTTCTATATCTCATTTGAATTTTTTAGTTTTCCTCGTTGATTTGAGACTTATATTCATACGCGTAAAAAACCATTATCAAAATATAAACTATAAACTTTTCAGCATGAGAAAATAAAAATATTTTTGATGTGAAAACATCTTATGGACTTTTCCGCTTGGGCACTGAAATTTTCCGAGCGTTACCCTTTTTGCGTAACGATAGCGCTGCTGACGTGCTGATTGGTGGAGAATCGGTACGACCCAACGATAGGCCGACTTGTGCTAAGGTAGAATGGCTCATTACGATCACGGACATCGAACATAGTGCCGGCGAGAGCGTCACATTAGTTCATCGAAGACAACTAACGTGAACGGTTAACTTAAAATGTATTGTACATGCAATATTAATATTTGATCACATGCGCAGGCGCGCAACTACGAACACGTAGTTCGTCGTCGCGCGTTGGTAGTGCACGAGGGCGTTTTCCGTTGATCAACCAACACTAGGTATATCGTAAAGTGTTTAAGCGTCTCATGGACACTATAAACAATAAGCACGGTCCAGGGCTTGAAACCGTTCTCAAAATTGTCGGTTACCGCTGGGAAATACTATGGCGGTAAACGTTAGAAACTTTGATAACAGAGAAATTCGAAATTATTGCTTGCTAAGCAATAAAGTAAACATTTCAAACGCCGTGTTCCAGCGTTTTGTCTATTCAGTAGTTAGGTTCTAATAACCAATACCTACCGTGGTTGAATTTTTGTTTATACTTTTTTAATCAAAAGTACATACCTGTATTTATCGATGTGAAAACATGTTATATGGCGTTCAGGTCTTTCCGCATGGCAGTGAATATTTTTCCTTTTTCGTACGGAGCGAATTTTCTATGGAGGTAATATTTTCGGACTTGTGATTTTTTTTCCTTATTTTTCGAAAACCATCGGAAATTATTTTGCCACCAACAGTTTAATTCGATGTTGTTGTTTTTAATTGAATTTGTTCGTAATCTGTATATATAATATATGCGAGTAAATAATATGTACGGAGAGTACATATTTTTTAAGCGCGAGTACTTTGTGACTAGTGTGCAGATGAACCGTCTAATGAGAAAAATTCAAAAATGTAATTAATCAAATAGCTATTAGAAATATTAATTTTTCCGTGTATACGATATCGGTGTTGGGCGGCCACATATTACCGTCTGGACACCGCCGGCCGCGGCTGTCGTACCACAAACCGCAATTGAATGGTCTGGTGCAAGAACCGGGTATCTTCATTTTTTTAAATAGTGACGTTTCCATGAAATTGTATTCATGGAATAAAAAGCTACAACCATACAAATCCGGTTATAATTATATTCCTACGTTAAATACGAGAGAAAAATATTTTGTTTTATAAACGTATATTTCTAAATAGTGTTTTTTTTTGTATAAACTATAAATTATTATAAAGTAAATAGTGTACTACTAACTGTGTTTGTCATGGACGATGATAAAAGTTATGATTCATCTAATGAAAAGACAGTAGAAGCAGGAACTACAAATACATCTCAAAACAGTGAACAAATAAAACGGTACGATAAACATTCAATACGATATAGTTAGGTATCTTTTCAATAAAATTATATTTCTAAGCTCATATATGTGTTTTCACATCTTTTTTTTCTA
>WHPZ01587020.1:0-16437 GCA_016617965.1 Macrosiphum rosae | reverse complement strand
AATATTATTATGAAGGTTGGCACGCATTTTGTGTGTCAATAGTCCACGTCGAATAGGAATATAGGTTTATAGGTACTATGTGTATACGAGGGTCGAATAGTAAATAACAATAACAGCAATAGTGTACCTATATTATATTATTATTGTAACGACGGACAAAATATTATAACTGTACCCACTCACATGCGAGCCTATATCGTCCCAGATCACGTAAGACATTCCAAGTCCAAATATCAGCTCTCCAAATTATGGTGCCTATAATAATATCGGGGTATATTAAAAAAATAAAGTCAGAGATGTCTATTGTCTATACCGGTTCGACGATATTATAATATATAATATATTTCCACTTAGTCGAAACATGCAAACAAATAATAATTTAAGTTTCTAGAAAGTTTATCCTTAGATAAACTATTACTTACTTACTTGCTGTAAGTAACTTATAAGTAGTTACAACGTTTTGCATGAAAGTGTACGATATTTTGTTATTGGGTTTTTGAAGCCCTTAGTGCATGGCGTTTGATGCTAGTGTCGAGTTTATTTAGATAAATATTTGTCTAGATAAAAACTACCTAGTTTTTATATCATCATCGTCATTAAATAAACATCATTATTCATTAGATAAACAAGGAAATGCATCTAAAATAAAATTTTCTCCATCTAAATAAACTAATTTAAGTTTTTCTATAATTATCTTTCATTTTGATTACCTATATCATTGTACTTATTTATTTTTCATTTTTAAAGAGAAATGATCATCAAATACAATGTACTCACTTAGTTTGGGGAACAACAGTTTCAGACCCACAGACCCATTTTCCTACATTTATAGGTCGAACTTAAACTAACAAAATATTAAATTTTCCTCAATAGTACCTATAGTAGTACAAAAATTAGGATTTAAGAACTTTCTCTATGTTGATTACAAAGGAAATGTAAAATATATCAATACATAGGTATAAAACAGAAACACTAAGTATATATAGCAGTGTGACAAATTAAAATAATATTATAATTATATATTTATGTAATTATGTGTAGCCGTGTAGGTACGATAGTAATTTAGATAAAGTATGAAGAATTATTAATAATGTCCAAAATATCTTCAAACTTCAAATCATTAAATATATCTTTTTCTACAAATATTAATAAAAAAGCATCCAAGCGGTCCTTAGATAATGAAGCACGTGGACGATTTTTTATAATTTTTAATTTGCTATCACTCGTTCACAATTAACCTGAGTCACCGATAAGGTTAGTACATATTCCATGGTGGCATATAAATTAGAATAAGTAGGCATATTATGTAAATTAAGCGAATGAAGTAAACTAAAATCACAAATCAGACGATTCTCTCGGGCATGTATAGTTTTTTCATCATGGATATCGCATTTCAACGGTCGTAACTTTGGTTAATAACTGACTGTAATACTGACTCAATATTTTAACTGACTGACTAATCAACAATGAGCCGTTAGGTATGATAGCTAGGGATTTGACATCTTGACAGTACCACCACGTGCACTAAACTAACGCCCCTAAGAAAGGTTTTTACCAAAATTCGAATTTTAAAGAGCTGCTCACACAAGAATTTTAAGATTCACGATGGAAATAGAATTTTTTTTTCATAAAAGGTTGCCACTGGATATATAAAATGAAATTGTTTATTGGATATAATTATTTTACCATGTATTCTGTATTTGGTCGACTGTATTTTTTACCAGCACGGTAATTTGTAAAATTATAATCGCATATTTGTTTATTTTTGCTAGCAATATTGGTTAGAGGTCCCCGTGAAAAAAAAGTTACTTACTTATTACTATCTATTCAACGATATAAAAAAGAATATTTCTATATTTTTTAAGTTTGGAACTGCACCACATTTTCCAAATATCACGTAAAGAATTAAACCAAGTTTGAATCATATACACTCAGTGTGTTAACCTATATTATAAGATCGGGCTTTTTTTATCGGCAACGAAGTGTACCGGGTCTGTTAGTATTTTGTAATCAGTGGCGACCAGACGGGTCCTCCAAGTTTATCATATTATACCAATTTATGCGACTGCATAGTAATATGTGTGCTCTTACGCGTGGTGGTGGGGTGTAAATTACTGCTGCAGGTGTCAGATTATATAGGTAGCTTCTGTAAATTACAATAATTAATGTCTGCGGTGGACTGTAATATAATAGTGATTCGATGATTTATCTGAATACTAGTTTCCCTCTCCTGCACCACCACAACGCACGTGCTACGTTCACATTCACACGCTGTTAAATACGATCCATCCGCCATAGCTGTCACTCGCGTATTCAATACTACGCTCACTGCACTGACGATAGCTTAGGTATTATGATATAATCGTTATTTGTCGTCAACGATATATTATCGTAATAATAATAATAATACCGTCGTCGACGTAATTTGTATATTATACCTATATATCACATAAATTGTGGTGTATTAGTGCGAGTCGCCGAAGAAGAGCGGTAGACATTTTTTCCTCCAAAAGTATTATAAAATTCCGATCCGAACGCGACCGCAGTGAATTTTCGACGAAAAGTACAACATAATATCATAGTATAGTATAACAATATAATATTAACATGACTCAGACCAGCAGGTCCGGCACGGTTGTGGTCTACGAAATCGGCTTCTTCTGCGTGTTGTTCGCTTCCGTCACTTCCGGTAAGTCACCTATACTTATTTAATTATTTTTTAATATTTAGTTTGATACCAAAAGATTGTTGGGCCTTACCGAGAGTAACTCGTGTGGAGGCCCGGGGTTATCTTGACTCACAAATATAATTTTTAACGGTAGGTATACATTTAAAATTACAAAAAATTATAAATTTACAATATTACTACCTATTATATGGGTACATTATAATATTTACATGAGTACATCACATAGTAATTGTAAATGTTCTACGCACTCCATATTATAGTGTATACGCGTTAAGTAATATATACTTACATCGTCCTAAAACTTAATTAACTATTTCACAATTTTAAATTGATTTTACAGACTGAAATACTCCGAATAATATTCATCTCTAGGATATTGAATTAAAAATGTATGGTATCGTTCGAAAAAATAAAAATTTAAAAAAATAGAAAAAAATAATTTATTTTTTTCAGAAATGTTGTTTTGAAATCACATCAAACTATGCAAAAAAAAATACTTGCAATAAAGTTGAAATGTTTTGAAATAATGGGTGTAGACACTATATTGTATAGCAAACCTGACCTGGAATAATATACGGCTATAAAATATAACTTTAAAATAATGATTTGTTTTATTATTGAAAATCGGGTTTCACAGAAAAAAAACAAGGTTTTATGACCATAATTTTTCAGTACATATTTTGTTGAAAAAGCTAAATTAAGATTTAACGTTTAAGGTTTCCTAAGTCCTCTAAGAAATATAAGTCGAATGATTCTTTAGAAGCGTATACGCAATAGATGCGTACCGCAGGTGTTGTACCAATTTGACTAAAATTAAGTGCCAATTAATATAGAACTCACATTATATGTATCACGAGGATCGAAATCTGAAAATAATTAAGTATCCGTCACGATATTTAGCACACTATTATTATATTATAGTGATAGGCAAAATTATCTCACTGGAACCCATTATTATACCATACTATTTATCTCGTTTTTTTGCAAAGACTAATATAGTGAGGAAGTACAACATATTTAGGTTACTTACTACTTAGTGTAATGTGAAATGTTATGTGTGCTGCAGTTGATAGGTAGGTAACAGATAATTTACTTGATACTAAGATATTTTTTAATAATTTAATATTTAATTTATACTTTTTAGTTTAATTGCCTAAACAAAATCTAAAAACCATGCTTCACAAAATACTTACAATTTGAAGTTAAAGCACCTTTTTATATGTCAACCGTAAATAATTTACACATTACACATTAAGATGATTGGGAACGGTGTATTTTATGTACCTACTAGGTATATTATTATGATCTATAGTATAAAGTTGGTAAAAGCAATTTTTAATTTACAAATGAGAAGGCTTATTGCTTGCGATTTATCACACAGAATTGTTGTTTAGTGTGTGAACATAATATTACCATATAAAATGATGGTTTTTTGAAATTCCAGTGTGGCGTACATTTTTACAATATATACGCACAGTGAATTTTGGCTGGCAATGTTATGGAACTTTTCTACTTAACTGGATACCCATATTTTTTAGTTTTTTTTTTTTAGAATCCAGGAATAATTATGGCATTTTAAAAATGATTGCGCGAAAAAAAAATATGCGTAAATAAATAATTATATATACATTTGAAAACTGATCGTCCCAAAGTCGACGGCTGGTCGTGAAAAAATTTGTTTTTCATCTCTGACTTTTGGGTTTTTCATCCTCGCCGCAGCTGTTGTGGGGTCACGTGCAGATCAACCCTAGATGTAATTAATAATATTTTCTTGCAGAATATTATTATAAATTTTCTTTTGCCCAGTTTTCTGCAACACCTAGATCAATAATGTACCTCTAGTGCTTACCTACTTGCTCTTACTCAATCGATTCTGATAATATTATATTTGGGTAGAACACGCGTCGCTGTAGATCGGTAAAATTAGGATGGACAATAGCATTGTAGGTTATAAACTTCTAAATTATATAATTAGAAATTATAATTTCAATACTTATTGTTACTACAAAACATGTAAAATACGAGTCTTAAAAAATAATAAAACTTCTAGGATATAAGTAGATGCGAAATCTTTCATTCTTATTGTCATACACTCGTACTGTAATTTATTATTAGTGCCTATATGGCTATTTCAATTTATACGTCTCCTGTAAAATATAATAAAGTGAAAATCAATTATAATATGGTAGGTCGTAGGTAAATACTCTTTATACAAATTGATGTAATACAAATGTCTCAACAGTTATTGTGTTTATCATCTGCCTAAATTATTATGTATGTATGCATATATAACACTATTTTAATAACAATTAATTACATTGGATAAATATTAATTTACTTACCATTTCTACCTGAAATTATTAGGTACTGAGGACAATTTGATCATAATAATGAGTAGTTTTTATAATAGGTCGATGTTTAAGCCGTCTGGTCTTAATAGCAGCTAAGCACTGCGAAAAATCGTCCCCAATTTTTTAATACCTAGTGTGTGGAAGGAACAAGTTCAAATACAGGACATGAAATAGTAGGTAAATACTATGAAAATAAAAGGGAAAAACTCCAGTTTAAACTGGGTTACATTTTGGAGTTAAATAATAAATTGGTCTGTACACGACCTTATTTTAAATTACTTTTACTATACCATAGGAATTAGGAGCACAATAATTATTTTCTTCAATTATATTGTTTACCTTTTCGTTCCGACCGTCGTTGGAATACTACGAAATTATTATGCTGATGTTATTTTGATAACGAAAAATAACGTGTCAAGGGAACTAAATATTAAAACATACATAAAATAATGATACATAATGACGCCAGAGTACTAGCTACCTACTCGTTTAATTTTTTTACCGTTAAGGTACCTAGTAAGGAAATTGTTGTTATTATAATAATAATATAATATATTACAATATACGCGATTAACGGCCATTGAGCCATTCATTTAATTACATTATTAAAGAAAACGCGTTAAATATTTTATAAAATTGTGTTTTAATATTCACCGTTGTAAAAAATTATTATAATAGAATTTTGTGTGTAACTATTAGGTACATAAAAAAAGATAGAAGCACTCAATATCCTATTTTTATCGATTAAATATGTTTAAATTACATCATTTAGAGAAAATACTAAACAAAAACAATCAGTATACAAGCTGATTAAATTCTATTAGAGAATTAATGTATTGTTATCATTAAGTTTGCAAACGTAATATTCCTATAGGGGTACTTATAACTATGCACACACAATTATTGCTACCTAACTGATGTGTTTAATATTATCATCGAACATTATAACATTGGTTGTAAGTACTAAATATCTGCATTAAAAATATAATCAGTCGGATGTGAAACATTATTTTGTACATATACGGGTACCTAACCCACTTGAATATTAAAAAAAAAGGAGAAAGCTAATTTCATGATAAGTGTAATAAAATTCATGATAAATATTATTTCAGATGAAACGAATATATTATATTTTATCCTTTCCCGAGGAGGTATAAAAGGACAAATTGAACAATTTTTCAAAAGAGATTTTGACGTTGAAGAAATGAAATCGCTGAAGTACATTATATGCGTTTTGAGATAAAACACTGTACTATAATAATATGCCGTTGGGAAGCAAGCTCATCGCTTTCATTTAACTCATTGTCTCGTTTGCAGAAACGCAGAATTTTAACTTTACTGCACAATATAACACCCAAAGGAAATAGTATATTAATTCGGTCCATCGTAAACTGCGACTTTATTCAGTTTGGCGAAAGTGCTTTGAACCAGAAAAGTTTTTCGAATGTCATTAAGTCATTCCTATAAAACGAGTGTGATGTACCTAGTGACGTTGTGTGCATACATATAATATAATGTAATATTGTATAATATTTTACTAGTTAAGTGTTGAACAAGAGAGGTCAATAAAATTCACAGTAGTAAACTCTATGTCAGCTTATTATATTTCAGATTTATATTTTGACTGATCTATATGGCCATAATATATGGCCATAATATATACTATCTCTATATATTCATACTGAGTTAGATTTACTCGCTTCACACGATGATGACTGCATGACTATAATATTGTGATTTTATCGTAGGATAAGGTTTTTTTTAATTTTTATTTGGTGTCTTGTGCTGTTTAGAGGGAAAAAAATACTGAAAGATTGACAAATATTATTATTATATTGAAAATTAATATTATTTATTATAATCCGTGAAAATATTAATGATTGATAGAAGACAGACGAAACAAAAATTAACAATTGTCGATAAATTTTTTAAAACATAATACATTTTTTTTTTTCAACATTTACGTTTTGTAATGCTTCAGATTATGTAAATATAATAATTTCAAAAACGTTAGTATTTTTCGAGAAAATTTTTACTTAAAAAGAATAGTAGTGTGGTATAATACCGGTATATTCATATTATATTCAAATTTGTTTAAAGGAAATTTAGTTATGTCATATTTTGCATATAGGTACAATAATGTTAAATAATTTAAAAATTAATATCTGCCCTCAAAACTAATTGTGAATCTCGTGACTGCATTAAATTTGTTAAGATCACCACCGATGATGATGATGATGATCATTATAATATGAGATTCGTCATCGAAGCTAACAGTAAAATATAACATTTATAATAATAATAGTAATAATATCGTACACTACAGTTATAGTATAATATGTATACTAACAACGGACCATTGGCGGTAGGAATAGTTTGTGAAAATATCACTATAATATAATACAAGACGTGTATACAACTATACAATATCGTACCGAAACAATGAGACGAACTCACGTACAGCAATACGTGTCCATAATACGCTTATACAAAATAATATCAAATATGATATATTATCACTGCGAGGGTTCCGTTGGGAGATTTGAATTCCGATTAAATTTCCCGTAAAAGATTATATCGAATTGAAAATATACACAACATATGGACAAATAGCTAACATGCCGTCGTGCTTACATTTATTATTTGTTTATTATTATTATTACATTTTTCCATCGATATAATATAACTGCTATAGTCGGTATTAAATTCGAGTGCAACGATGAAACTCAAGTTTTCGAAGTGCCGTCGTTCACAAAAGAAAAGATATATATATAATATATAAGATCTGCCGAAAAGATACACAAAACTAAAACCATATTCTCGGTGAGGAAACTTTAAGGGACGTCGAAAGTCAATAATATTTTTGTATTTTCTGCAACGATATACCATACTCTGTGGCACTATATACATGTCGATGCGAAATATGACTATAGTCGTAGTATTATATCGAATATTATTATACTTATAGGTAGGAGCCACTCGTCGCGAAAGACCAGACGAGTTTGAAATACATTCAATAATTTATGAAGAAAAAACATTTAGAATACATGGGCTATGTAACCATTTGTAAATAATTACGCTCATACTTATAGGCATACAAAATATTAAAAAATGCGAGAGAATTTATTGCAAAACATCCACATAATATATTTTTATAAATCAAAATTTAAAAAATGCTAATTTAATAATCTTAGTAGTAATATAAATAAATGGGGCTATTATATTGGCTGTATATCATTGATTGTTGTTTACAAATAAGAACTTAAAATTGCCATTTGATTAAACTGTATAGAAGAAACCATACATACTATTTAGTAGTATAACTTGCTTTTACATTCACATTTGTAATAAGAATATTATTTTAAATTTTGAACGAGTTCTGACATACCTATCGCTGTGAAATGGGTTTTTAAATTTACAAATTGAAAACTTTAATGGTTGTCATGGAACATGCGGCCTCGTATAACGAAAAAAACTCCTTAATATTTTTTACTATTTTACTCAAATGTTTACTTAATACATGCAACTTTTTATGATGAAATCTTTACATTAGGTGACCTAAGGATTTTCCATTATCCAAGTCACAAAAACAAAATAAGTATTTACATTTAAATTTGAGCACCACGAAGGAATTGTACACTCATACGTATATCGTTGGCGACCATATTTGTCCACATTAGTACGGTGAATAATCACTCATCGACAATGAGCGCGTCAGTAAAATTAAAGCTATATTATTAAATATAAATATCATATTGTACCTAAGCGGCAGGGGTCACCAATCAATATTTCCAAAGGGAATCTGGAAATTGTTCACTGCCTATCAAAGTTGCTGACGTCGGTTTTTACCAATGAATAAAAATGACAAAGTTTTTACAACACTGTAGAACCTTAAATCATGATATGGCATAATACTAGAATGTAAAATATTATCAGTTTTTACTTTTTTTTCTGCCGTCCGGATAAAATTTGTTTGCGGATCGTCATATTATTAATATTGGTGCCCAATGACTTACAGTGCAGTGTATCGAAAAGGTTCGACAATTTTACGTCAAAAATAATATACATTTTATTATGAAAGTCGTTTGTAAGTGCAGTAAATTACACCCTAGCTGCGAGTGTACAATATGTTGACGACGTTTTCCGTTTTATGTGTTTTTTTTGTCCGTACGACGAGGCGGTTTGAAGCGACGACTGTGTCGGAATAACGGTTTCGCTATTACCTAGACCACAGTACCTAGCTATTATAATATAACGTAATATACCATGTTATGTGACGTGAGGTTTCGGGGATAGAAGTCTACAGCAGCCGTTATTACTGTATTTTCCAGTCCACTAAATATCGCGAATTGTTTCCATGCGCAAGCGTTTTGATAATAATAGTAATATGAACCTTTGTTCGGCCGATGTGCAGACAATACGAGTACAGCTGTTTTATTAGTCGTTTCATCATCATATTTTTATGGTAAAATATAACATTATGACTTAATAATCATGCGGACTCGCTCAAAAATTGAACTTTTTGATCTGTACATAGGTACGTCATAAAATAGAGAAAATTATTTGATTACATATTTTTCAAATGATCATTATTTATGTCGTCGTCTAAAACGTTTACGTTGAGCTTAATCATAATTCATATTATTACTATGTTGGTGAATATTTTTTACTATACATTTATCATCCGCATCCGTGCCCACGAATAATAAAACGAATCTTGTATGTATCAAAGATTGGAAATAGGAATGAAATTTGAAAATATCCGGATTATCTGGATTTCGTTCAAGACCAATTCAGCATTTCCAGATTCGAAGGGCTTCGCTTATTTATTCATACGTTTTCCCTAATAATATTGTTCTATAAGTTGGTTATCGTTTACGATTTTTTGGGCAAACGTAAATTGCGCCTGGTATTTTTCAGGTGTAAATTTCTATGTAGTAAATTGCTCCCGGAATTTTCAAATAAAAATTTCTGTGTAGTAAATTGCGCCTAATAGAAATATTATTTTTATGATGGTCATTTAGAGACTCAATACACATTTTCACACTTCATCGCCACTTTGGTTCACCCGAAGACCACTCAAGTTTTAATTTTGAAAATTTATAAGTTTGGTAGATTATATAACATTATTTTCTTTCTGGCTAAATCCAGTAGGTATGTATAATATCCATGTTTCAATGTTACTAAAATATTACCTATACGTAAAGTCGTTGTATACGCTTAAAGGCATTGATATCGCTAATATTATAACGATTATAGCGATAATCGTTTGGCTTGTCCACCAATAAATGAACAACAGTATATTTAAAATACACATAATAGGTAACGATGAATTCAAAGTCACTTAAATACTATGGGTGCAATTTACTATACCCATTTTAGACCCCGAAAATTCCCGGGTGCAATTTACTATAGTATTTTTATTACCTGCTTAATGTGGGCGCAATTTACAAGCGCCCGATTTTTTAAGTGGTACAAAGTTTTCTGATAAATGTCTATTTATATATTATTTATCCATGATTATATTTTGATAACCTAATACATAATAAATAAATACATTTGGAAATGAGGATTATTTGAATATTCCACGACCTATATAATATTATTTGAAATCTAAATCGATGTAATGGACATAAACATATTTTAGTATTATTATTATTATTATTATTATTATTATACCTACGTACATTTAATTGTATAAACTAAAAGCAATTATAAAACTGTTTTATTTTGCATAGGTTCTATCTTTCTTATACTATTAGGATAGGCCAAAGTTTAAAATGTTAATTCGTGGGCCACCGACTATGTACCTATTTTATATATTATTATTATACCCACGTCTTTGTTTTATATTGACTATTTCGAGAGGTACGTGTGTGGTTGTAAATATTGCTTGACTAGACGGTTTTTTCAAAATCATTTCTAGGCTCGTTGGTCGGAAGAGGAAGAGGACTGATTCAGAATGCACTAAACATGGGCGTCAGAAACAGTAATAACACCGGCCGCAGCGACTGCGTGTACAGGAGAGATTCAGACGACACGTGTCCCGGAGAGGATATACTTTTTCATTATTACACGCTCAGGTATGCTAAAGTGAAATTGTACACAATAATAATAATAATAATAGGTACTAATGACAATAATATTATTGTAGTACACCACTATTATAATAGTGCATATTATGCGAATGTGTTTCGTGTGACAATACGATATAATAGAGCGCGTTTATACAATCATATATAATAATAATAAATAATAATACATCATAATATTATATTATAACATTACTATGATCACGGCGGCGTGTTTATAGCCGATGGAAATAATACCGAAACACCCGCGTTTGCAATTATAATATTATTGTTCGTGTATAATATATTATCATCATTGATTCGTACAAGACGATAGTTTCGTGGTTACAACCGTATCCATATTACGAAACGATCGTCAATAATATTATTTATTTATTATTGTTATTATTATTTTTAAAGCCACAACAATATTATATAACGAGATTGACTTGTTGTGAATTATTACATTACCTAATATTGGGGTCACTATAGTTAACCATTAGTTCGTTCATAATATATTATAATATTACAATATTATTATCAATAATTTATTAATTTTTTTATTCTTTGGTGTTGCCCAGATCATAGTTCTCAATTTATAATGCTTCGTGTAGGCTGTCCGAGATGTCCTTCTTTTGTTCGCCAATAAGGATATATTATACTTGACCCACGAGGGCAAGCTACTTCTGATTCTGAACCTATCAATAGTATTCGAACCGACGTCTGCGTACCTTATATGTTTAACGGTTGACTGTAGACGTATTGACGTCATTAAGTCAACAGATGATCGAAAATTGTTGTTCGTATTATTATTTTCTCCGGAAAATAAAGAAATAGTTTTGTTTTTTAAAAAACACCCATGTGATTTATTTTTAATGGAGAATTGATAATGTGTAAGCCACATTTTTTCTCTCATTATTTCTTAAAAAGTACAATGTATATTCATCGACAGACTCAATTCACACGATTTTACCGTTCGTGCCTTTTGCTGCTATAAAATGGAGCGTGTCAATTTTGATTCCGGATAAAATATACTGTCTGGTGGACAGGGAAAGATAATTTTTTTCCCGACCTCATACGTCTTTCTACGTTTATCCGGACCCGGGAACTTACGGCCTCCCACAAAGGCCGATAAGTTGGTTTCCGTGGAGCTGAAATAAACCGTTTGCTATATATTGCATCGCCGGTGTAAAATATTTCATACCTGGTAGTATTTTTCAATCTCACCTCCCGGTAAATTTGATTGAAACAATTGTTCGGTATACCTACCTAGGTACTATAATAGATAGAACTGCTATTTATAAAAAAAAAAAAAAATGCCGACGGCCAAAGTACACCGAATGAATAACAATGGGTACAGCGATCTAATGCAGTGTCCTGGAACCAAGCCAGTAAAGTCGTTTTATTGCGATTTGCGCTTGTTGTTTAAATTTCCTAGACGCTCACAGTCCGTGTTTTAAGTGCCGCACAACAGTGGCGGCGTGTATAACCTAATTATTATTGTATATAAGAGCATAAGACGTAGTATTTTTCGATTTTGGCATTGAGACAGTTTTCGTGTTCGGAAATCCAATAATATGGGTACCTATGGCTATTATGCACATCACGTACGTTCGTTAACTGACGTCGATGAACGCGGACGACTGGGCTGCATAAACACACGGTAGAGAATATTTTAACCGTCTCAGTTTTTGGTGTAAGAAAGATGACGACGGTCGTAGGTACTCGTTTTCATCTCGGACCTTGGATACGAGACGGGAGGATAAGATTCTCCTGAGTCGGACAGGGAGGATCGAGTCAACTAGGTGTGACGGAGATCGGACTGTCGAGGTGTAGTCGCGACGAGCTATAAAAGAAGCCGAAAAGGCGAATCCTCTATAGGAAACTGGCAGAGTTCCAACAATGTTGCAGGGTTCGACTTGTGTGTCCGACTGTGTTATATATATATCACTCGGCTATACGTTTTTTTTAACTTTATGCTGTACACCGATTCATAATTATTTTTAACTATATTATAACGAGCACTTTATGTTTCCGATGTACAACGCTATTAAGTATTATGAATACTTTAACATTTAATGCGAAACATTATTTTCATCATTATCAAAAATGAAAATAACATTACTCGCCGTGTTAACAAAATAAATGAAAATTTTAAATATACAAATATTAAAATAGTGTAAGTGACGGGAAAAATTAAAGATACAAGTAGGTAGTCAATTAGTTTTTAAATTAATTAAACAATTCTAAGAAAAATTAATGAAATATATAAATTATGCATAGAATTACCTAGTAGAACATTAGGGTTTTTTCAAGTGAACTATTTTTTGTATAAGCCAACGAAGGTTAGGCGAATAGGAGGGGACCTAATAACGATTAGTGTTTTAAATTGCTATAGTCATTCCCGAGTAATCCGTTATAATATTATATCGGATCAGAGGACTCATGGTATTTCCATGTCATCAAAAAGCGACCAGCACTACCTACCTATATACCTATATTATTTATGATAATATTAAATATACTAATAATAAATATTTTTCATTATATAAATAGAACACAAGTGTTAACATTAGTAATAGTTATAGAGTGTATATTGGTTCCGATAAATATTTTATTTTTAATCGTACAATATTATATTAATTTTAATTATATAAAATAACTTGTATCATACTTTAATACCTACAAGTAAAACATTGTAACTGCCACTTTTATGCTTCTAAAGCTCAGTGGAATCGATGTACCTATATACCTTTTTTGAAAACTGCAGGAAGTTTCGACGTGGAATCAATAGATCCCTTTTGAATGGGTTTCTGTTGTGCAATTAATTTAGAATTAAAATTTTACTCGTGGTGAAAACGGTTTAGTGCGGTCAAGCTGCATTATTTCTACCGATGGCATTGAATAGAACACCAATCATGCGGAAACACGCGTACCATCTATACCTATATAACTAAGATTTCTAGGATTTAATACTGTAACCCGTAATACGGTTGAAGATTAAGGAAATTAAAATCTCTGAATCTAAAAAAAAACAGATTAAAATTTGTGGCAACAATTTATCGTAATAATTATTATGTACAATTATTGTTTACCTATGCAGCCACTGGTAACTAAAGACTATTTTACAGTTCATCAACTGGCAAATTATTGATAGCTGCCATAAGAATAATAATTAATTTCAAATAATCGATGGCAAACCGTGTTTAATTGAAATTCTTTAAATCATAATCTTTGGTATGGCTCTGCTCGCAGTTTGCAAATCGACGTAAGTGTAGAGAGTAGAAACTAATATAATTATGACGTAGGTACCTAAATTCATCGACAGAAAGTATTACAATCATTTATTGTGTTGGATATGTTATGTAATATTGACAACATTGGCAAAATACTTAAGTACTCTGTACACAGGCAAGACTTTGAATTTTCGGATAAACGAAAATAAAATGTTAATATTATATTTTACCGTCTAGATGGAAGGTACATATCTATTACTCATAGTTTCTATGGGAATGGTCAGCTAGTGTTAAAATATCAACATTTCGTCTTTTGTCTGAAAATTCTTTTAAATATTGTCACGACAAACGCTATTATAATTAATTAACATTATAACTTACTGTCGTATTATATAAGCATGCCTTCTACTACGTTAAACCACACGGATTTGGTCGGGACATGCACGAGCCGTGCTCGTCATTACACCGAAACTCGGCAGACAAAATTATACTTTACCATGACAGAAACATTATGTCGACGACGCCTGAAACGGAAATCAAATCGCCGTCCGACACGATTGTCCCAATAACGGATGAGCTGAAAGACCCGCAGCAGACCGAATGTTCAATGTGGCGGTATCGGTCGTTCTTGTATACTTGCAGCGGGATACGGATGCTGAGATAACGGACTCGGTGGTAACCACGTACATGGTCAAACCTAGCCGCCGATCGTATACCACGTGTTCTACTACGTTCAACCACATGGATTTGGACGAGGCCGTGTGAGCTATATTCAGCCGCCCTCGAGTCCACTGACATCTAAGAACTCAGCGCCCGAAGAGCAAATGACACGATTGTCCCTACAACGGAGTCGACAATTTTGCGGACCTAACTCGATGCGACGGATCCGGTCGTTTTTGTGAAGTTGCAGCAGGATACGGATACTGAAATAACGAACCCGGTGATAACCGCGAAAACGGTCAAACGTAGACGCCGATTAATTTGCTCCCGTACAAAAAAATTCTTTAGGCGTATGTTGTGCTGCGCGTAGTGCCGAGCAATATTATTGCTGTTGTGGTCGCTAACAAACAGTTTATATACCGCTCAGGTAGGTACGTATTCATACACAACCATAGTTTTTGAAACGGTTTTGATACTCTGTCGATGATGTAAAAATGTCTGAGAACTTAGTACGAAATCCCAAAGTGATGATTCGAATCAAACGCAGATACATCATAAATATAGATACACAGTGCGTATACCTACACATTATTTGTATTTAAACGATTAGTATTTATATTAGAGGTATAATTTTACGTACCTATTACCTACGTGATATAAACTTTTAATATTATATTATATTAACGTATGCAAAAATATTCTAAATAATTATATTAATTACCACAATGATATAAAACGTTCAACTAAATAAATCGTACCTATTTTCCAACATAATATTATGTACCATAAATATAATATGATATGTTCGAGGACAGATAAGCTTTATAATATAATAGATTTATAACATTTATTTAATGTAACGTTTTATAATATTGTCCTAATTATTTCAAAATTACATGTAGGAATATGCATAGGTACATTAAAAATATCTATATTCTATACATATATGTAATAGGTAGGTAAAACTATATCTCTAATATAAATATTAATCTTTTAAGGGTATGCACGATGTACGTAATAATACTATAATTTGAATTATTAATTTAACATTTTATCTCATTTTGACGTTTTGCACAACCATTTCAAACACTTTTACTGTTCAAAGCAAAAAAAAGCAAAAAAAAAAAGTTCAAATTATTGCTGTAAATTGGATGATTGTATGTTTATATAAAAAGTAAATTAGCTAAATTGAGTTGTATTAATTACAAATACATGTTTTTGACTTTTTGTTAAATAATTAAATAAGTATTAGTTTCTATTTTATTTATTATTAATAAACGCCCATGTTTTGGTCAAAATGTTGTTCAAAAACATTGTGTGTAAGCAATAATATGATAACATGCTTAAAAGTTTCAAGTAATCACATGTAATATTTTTTAGTCCACAAAAAATAACTAAAATAGTTATTTAGTTATTTCAATATCTAATTT